>JANHFS010005551.1:41241-53866 GCA_032467975.1 Trimeresurus albolabris | reverse complement strand
GCTGGCAAGGGACAAGGAGGGAAAAAAAAATCTCGAGCTGCTAGAAAAAAGAAGCAGAAAGGAGTGTGATATTTTTTTTAAAAGCTGATTTTCTTGTAGTTAGTGATTTTTATGTTGAAATGATATGTTATAATTGTATAAATAGAGTTTGTTAGGAAGTAGTTTTGAAAAGTAGAAATTTTTGAAAGTATAAGTTTAAATTGACTTTTCTTCTTGCTGGTTCTTCTTTTTCTTCTTTTCTTTTTTCCTTTTTCTTTCTTTTTTTTTCTTCCTTTCTTTTTTAATATTTGAAATAAGTTAAATGACTTTTTAAAAAAGTATATAAGTATATTAAGAATTGAATATTTGAAACAAGATAAATGATTTTTTCTTTTTTTTAAAAAAAGAAAGTGTATAAGTATATTGTTTAAATGGTATTGTAAATGATTTGATATATTGATATATATTTTTGAATTCTTGTTTCTTTGTTGATAGTATGATTGAAGTAGATTTTTTTTTCTTTTCTTTCTTTTTTTTAAAAAAGGGAGAGAGAGGGAGATGAAAAAATATACTGGAGATCGCATGACTTATATATTTTTCTCTTTGCAACGAATAATTTCTTTTTTTTTTCTTTTTTTGTGTGTGTACATGGAGAGGATGGATGGTTTTAAATTTATTATTTGTTTGTTAATGTTTGTATTGATAGTTATCTTTTATTGTTATTAGTTTTGTAGAGTTTTTTCTTTACTTGTGGAGTTAGAGATATTAGTATTGTTTATTAATATTTGAATATTATCTGGGGATTAGGTTCGGGAAGTCTGGGGGAGGGGAGTGGTGTTATAATTAGTATTTAAGAAATGCAAGTGTAGTATTATTTTATGTAATATTAATAATTGTGTAATGTTGTTTATTTATTTTTTTTTGAAAAATAATAATAATTTTATATGGAAAAGTATTCAAGAGGATAGCTAGGATATTTCCAGTCACATTTTAAAAAGTCTCAACAGCTTTGACTAGGAATATTGATTTTAACTGGGTGCATTTTTGTCAGCCAGCAGAGGGCATTGTGGTCATATTTTTTTAAAAAGAGTTCTGATTATTTATAATAACCCATATTGATAAATTTCAATAACTATAGACTTTATCTAGTGCTTCTGAAATGTATAGGGCTAAACAGCTATTACTGATGTCCACATTTAATTTAAGCATTGGTGAATTGTTTTGTTTGATGTTAAGGAGTGGTAAATATAAATAACTGCAGGCTATTGTCTTTTCTACTTGGATTGGGGAAAGCCATTCCATTTATTAATAAAGTCTCAAAGAATTGGAACAGCAGCATCTAAAAGGATCTGAGCAACAAAGAAGGAGACTAAATTATTTTTCTTTTAGCATGACAGACATATGACATCCCTCAAGCAGAGAAGTAACTATTGGTCTGAGTATTTTCTACAGCTCCCATCCACCCATAATTATTGAAAACTGTTGACTGACATGTTGAGATGGAAAATACATGAAAAATGTAGTGTTACTCAGAATTTAAAGAACACAGACAACTCAAAGCTTTCCCCCCCCACACACACACACACATAAAACTTAGTCCTATCTATATGTGTAACCAGGGCTTTTTTTTGTCATAGAGCTCCCAGAACTGAGTTCCGGCACCTTTTTGGGATGGAACCTTGTAGGGTAGGCAAGGCGGGTTGTATGACATGTGTGAGTTCTGGCTCCTTTTTTTTTTTTTTTTTTACAAAAAAAGCACTGTGTGTAACATCCTTGCAACCATTTTTGCAGCCCTCAACCATTATCTCACAATGTGGTGGTTCTTATCCACAAAAATGTATGCCCTTCTGTTCTAAAACATCTCAAGAGCTTTCTGAAATAAAGTTCTACTTCCAACAATTAACAATCCTATACAAATGGGAGAGGAGCTGTAAATAAATAAATCTTGCTAGTATACAGTATATACGGTACTATCAAAAAGAAAGGACCAGTAATTTACTATAGAAACAGTTTGAAAGGAATGGGTTTTTTTTTTACAGGAAAATTGTTTTTTGTTACTTTTATCAAGATGCAAAAATCACATGATCAAGTTATGGTTGTGAGCAATGTAGGAATCTGTTCCCTGGAAATAAATTAGCACTGCACTAGAGGAAGCAAAGTGGAGATTCTTTATTTTTAATTGCCGGGTAAATAGCACACTATATTTATGAATCAAGCCACTGTTCAATATGCTGATCAATCTTTAGCCGAAGATTGCAGGACTAGTGAACAATCAAAGCAAGAGCACAGAAGTAAAATACTTGTATATCTGGAACCTGCTAAAACTTGCCTTAATAGACATATCAGCTGCCTCTTGTTTTCTCTCTTTAGTATGCAAACTATGCCCTACTGGTGATAAGAAAAGTAATTGTGTGATTCAGGCCAGCCACATGATTCACTCAAAATACATTAGTACTGGGACATGGAGACTGACATTTGAAAAACAGTTGGAATTTATTGCAGCTTCTATTGTTCAACTGAGATCCAACTCTTTTCCTTTACTTAGGACTTGAGGTCCACACTGACTTTTAGATACTGCAGTTTCAGAGATTATCTCTTTCGCAGAAAAAAAGCAATAAATCAATTTGTTGCCAGTGGGAATTGTCCAATAACTCACTGCATTTTTTTGAAATAAAAAACACATTTGTTTCAAATCCAAATTACTCTATCAATAATAGGAACAGCCCTGAATTTTGTGATCAGAATTGACTAGATGAAATTTCACAGGACAAAAATATTGTTTCTTAGTATTTTTATCAACCTTTCTTTATGCCACATATAGCTATTATATTTAATCTAGGATAGTGGGGAGCACAGGAGCCTGGCTTCTAGGGAAACCAGCTGCATGGAGCACAAAAGAGGTTAGGGTTGAATAATTTCGCTCTCAGCAGTATCTTAAATAAGTGATCTGTTAGAACAGATAAGTTGTGAACAATGTTTAATTCTCTTAGCATTCCTCATTTCCTCCCCCCCCCAAAAAAAAGTCAGAATTGTACTAGCTGTTCTTGGATGGAGTTTGTTTCCTATCTCATACATGTTCTCATTCTCTCTCTTTCTGTGGTATTAAAGTAGGCTATATTTTGCATTGGGGCAGCTTTACCCCCAACTTTCCTTTGTTGCTGGAACATATACCAATCTCTGGCCTCAGTGAGCTACAGCTGAATGGAGTTTGCTACAAGTTTTGTTTTCATGCTGGACAGAAAAGGCCTCGTGGGAGGTACATTTGTGTGCGTACATGCGCAGTAATGCATGTGATTAGAAGAGAAGAGTAAAGAATGAAAAGTGCACAGTGAGCAACTTCTAGAAGTATTCAATGACTGCATAATGAGCAGCCATCTCTGCTGAATATTGATTAGTCA
This sequence comes from Trimeresurus albolabris, assembly GCA_032467975.1. NCBI lineage: Eukaryota > Metazoa > Chordata > Lepidosauria > Squamata > Viperidae > Trimeresurus > Trimeresurus albolabris. The sequence continues at coordinate 50,489 of JANHFS010005551.1, read as the reverse complement.
GTTCTGGCAAGGTCTTGGTTTTGGGAGATCAGGGCTCCTGCCAGATGCTTTGTGTAAAGGCAAAGCAGAGAAAAGATGTAAACTCCAGAATGCTTGTTGACTTATTGTTTCTGTTTTTCTAATTGGTGAGGGACATTTGGGGGCCCATGTTACATGAGGCCGAAAAGCGTGGATGCTAAATTGCAAATATAATTGGAACACTGACTGCTAATGTATTTGTCAATTTGTTATTATCATTTTCTTTTAAAAATTATACCGTCACTCTTAAAACTTTCTTTGTTTGGAAATACAATCATCAAATTGAAAGTAATTGACATTTATTATGGATTTCATAGAATATTAATTTTGTGAGCTTAAATAATAAAATGTTTAATCATGCATATCTACTCAAGTAATTTGAATGAATTTAATAGAGTTTACTCAAATAGGTATGTAGAGGCTGGCAGTGAAGCCTCACCAATGACTTTTTCTTTCTAAATTTTATTTAATCTAGTGCTGCAACTAGTATTGATGTAGTAGCTTTCTTTCTCTCCTATGCCTTAAAAACTACAACATATATTGATGATTTCTATTTCTGTTTATGCAGCACATGTTAAAGCCAAGTAACCTGAACACGTTTTCAATAAACTGTGTGTTTAGATTGTTGTTATTTGTTAGTCATACTTAAGGAATAATTTTGAAATGGGTTAATAGTTAATGAATAATTACTGGATGTCATTTGGTAATTGATGTGAAATCCTACCTTTTGAATGGCTGGGTATTGTTTTTCCCAGGCTGTCTGTCAAGATACAAATATCAAAAGTTAGAAAGGGAGAAAGGAACCAACACAAACAACTCACATCCATCCCATTTGTCTCTGATGCTCTTTTCTGACTTCAGTAGAATTACCCAGAAAATTCCTAAAACCACACTGGTTTTGCATTTCTTTTCTTTTTTTTTTCAAAGAATTTTCCATTCTAGGTTGATGCTGGAGTTTGAATACAAAGGCCCTTCATTCAAACCCATTGTATGAGAAATAATTATGCTGCATATTCTTTGTAAGTATGCATATCTGAAGTCACATTGCAAGAGGCTCTTTCTCATTGCCTACTTGTTTTTTTTAAACAGAATAGAAACAGATGGTAGAGGGACAGAAAAAAAAGAGTTAAAGATGCTTGGGGCAGAAGAATAAATCTCCTGCTCTTTCTTCTGAAGTAGGCCCCAAAAGCTTTTAAAAGGTATGGGATGTTGGTAATGGGAGAATGCAAACCGTTTTGTATGTGTTATTGATAAAGTGCACAGACACAACTAAGGCTGAATATCTGCCACAGTATAGGTGTGTGGCTTCCTCTTCTAGCTCTCTGAACCCCTGAACTTGTGGTATCACTGTGGCATATTTTAATAAGTACTTTAGCCTCAACTCTACTTACCAAGTTTTGGTAGCATATCTCCTATTTCTCTCCCCCTCCCTACTTATGCTGAATGTTCGTTTAATGGACAGAGCATATAGCCTGCTGTATTATAGATTCAAGAACTGATACTACAGAAAATTGGGCAGGCAAAAAACAGGTGAGTTTATTGAGAGAGGGAATTTGAATGAACGATCTTTGGAGAGGTATAGGAGTTGATTGGGCGGAGAAGAAAACATACAACAGCTTCTGTCATCCTTATGCAGTTTGGATTAAATAAACAACAAGTCAGTGCTTGCATGAATTATCCATGGCTAATGAGAGATGTAGTCTTCTCAGGTTGGGGAATGAATAGCAAATACAGAATAAAAAATTATTTTTTAGTTCTTATAAATGATGATTGAATGCAAAGAGGACCTAGAAGGTCTGTATTTCTTGCCATTCATAACAAAATATATTCATAATACTCAGCCCAGACTTAACTGTTTTTTATGAACCTAACTTGTTAATGAGATCTTGTCATCATTTTAAAGTGTCTAGCATAGGTCTATTAGCCAGCAGTATTTCTCCCAGTTCAAGATGGGAGAACAATGAGAATTCAATCAGATGTGTTGTAAAATGAAGGAATGTCTCTACTCTCTCTCTTAAATGCACCCATCTACTCCCCAAATCCTTCGATACATTTACCAGTGGGAAATCCATCACTGAAGAGAATCCATTTTGTCCTAATGTAAATCATATTTGAATAAGTTACAAGTAATATGAGTGGCATGGTCTGTAATATATTGTACCTATGCATGTAAGTAAGTAAGATGAAACATCTGTTTTTAATTTTGTTGTGTGGTAGTGCCTACAATTTTCACTATAATTTGGGTAAAAGGGAGTCATACTAAACAACTGTTCTTGAATTTAACTGTCAGGATGAAAGATGCCAATTCTAGTAACCATTTAGTGCTGCAGCTAATTTTCATGCGTTTTTTGAGCAAATGTCCAATTTTATATACTTTAAATTTACTGGCCTACAAATCTCATCACTTCAGTTTTGAATAGAATTCATATGGACTGAGGTACTTATAAATATAATTTAATAAATAATTATTGTGTTTATCCTTACTTTAGAACAATAGAACAGACCCACAGATTGTAAAAAAGTAACATTGCTGATTATCACCTAAGTTTTTCTACATGTCAAAGAAATTAAACTACTACTAGAATTTTACAAAGCAGTGGGATAATGATATGTTAAACTATTTTCTAAATTACCGTTAGAGCATAAATTATTGTAGATATCTTTTTTTAAGTTTAATCCTTTCAACCAAACCTCTCACACCCATCTCAAAAATGGAAAAACAAATTATACAGATATTTGTTCAAATATTCTATAAAATGTGGCAAGATTATATTATGCTGCTGTTCCAACTCAGTTTCAGTTAGTGCATTTTTTATTTTTACCTGAAATGCAAATACCAAAATGAATATGAAAATATGAAATACATGCTTTTTAAAATAAATGTGTGTGTCTTTAAGTATATATACATTAAAAAAATGTCCCACCAAATTCCAAAGAGCCTGTTCCCAGTAGTTATAGGAAGACAACTTAATGCTCCTATTTCATAATCATTTTGTCTTTTCATATTTTATATCCCTCGGTTCCAGTTAATTTTAGCAATTAGAGAAACATGGTTTAAATTAGAAATGTTATTTTGAGAACCCAATGTCAAGTCATATTCCAGATCAATCAAAAATGTTGTACTATAATTAGTGTTTTAAATAAACAAAAGCATATTTTTTACTCTTACAAGTAGTTTTCGTCAGCGTCAACTGGTAAGAAAGTTGATGGGGAGGAAGTGCAAATTAGTGGGAGAGGCAGATCTAAGGAAACAGAAGTGCTTCTCCATCTGTCACTGAAAGAAAGAGCAGGTACTTTCAGACTCTGGTTTTGCAGGAGGCTGAGGAGAACCATTTTAGATGATCATGTTCCTTATTTTCCTGGGGAAAAGCCAACTAATATTTCTTTTATCCCCATTCCTTAATTCCCTGTTTTACAACTGTTTCTACATTCCTGAAATGTTAGACCAGGAAATAAAACAAATTTGCTGTCCCATCTTAAAAAAACAAAAACAAAGAAAAAAATATATTCTGCATATGTGTAGCATCACATTTGAAATCATGACAAGATAATGTTTCCAAGAACAAAATGCAGTCTGCTTCTGGTGATCTGATGCCAAATGGAATTACTTAGCAGTAAATATTCTAGGAAGAGGGATGCTCTATTGCCAACAGCATGGCTATCCACAGTCTTGCTGTGCCTATGCCAGTCCAGAAGCTGACAAGGTCTCTTTGATGCTACCTTCTTCACCTAGCAACCTTCCCCCTCCCCATCCCCCTTGCCTTCACTGTTGTAGACTTTGCCCCTAGTTGAATTACTGAAATCAATCTCTTACCTTACAGAGTTTCAAGATTAGCCAACACACCAGATATGCTGCCAGGGTAAATTTTGCCTTCATATATCCCTCAGGTAAACAGCTAAGATACATTTGTACAAAATCCACATCATTGTCCACACTGTTTTCACTGCTCCCTGCACCAGCAAAAGCCTCCTCTTGCCTTCTTTGATGTCCCCCTGATGCATTCAGAAACTTGTTGAACTCCATCTTATCAACTATTCCTCAGTCTTTCACAAAGCCACCAGCAAGAGAGAGAAAGTCCTTTGTTTCGAGGCAGCAGTTAACGCTTCCTGGCCATCGCATGATTTGGCCTCTGCAATCAACACAGTGCTGATGTGATGCTGGAACAAAACTTCTTAGGTTAAAACTGCTTTGGCTGGTTGCCTTTCTATTATTGAAAAACCTCTTGGAAATGTGTGTTCAGCTACAAGATAAATATAGCACTGCCCAGAGAGTGTCAGCACAAGAATACTTCTGTGGTTGCCAAGAGTGAAAAGAAAGATTCCATTTAGTCAAAGTGCAAGCCCTAGCCCCCCCTCAACATCCCACATCACTGCCCCCTTGTTCTTATTAGGAAGCAAATAAAAGAAAAAGTGATGATCTATCAAAACTCTATGGACCAGTTTTGTTTCCTCAAATGAAGTCCCAGTTCAGGAAGGAATATCATCCGTGTGGGCAGGGATGCATTTTTGTGTTGCAAGATTTTTTTTGTTCTTATTCCTACCGAACTGCAATAATTTGTTGTTTGTTGTGGGAACACTTGCTACAGATTTCAAAAGAACATAATATTGATGTTCAACATTCTGAGCCCTAGTAGATAGACAATGAAGGCCAAATCTCTGAAGCTTATATTTTCCTAACTTTTCATATAGTAGTTTAACAAGCTGTATTTCAACATTCTACAATACCCAAGTCCTTACCTGAAATTTATATTTCCCAGTTTCTACCTCCAAGCACCAAAGGATTGAAGTTAAAATTGTCTTGATCATATTTGCTGTCTTTGGTCAAACATGTATTTACCAGTCTTTGTGAAGTTCTTAGTAGCAATTCCATAAACCCAAATTATCTTGTCAACCCCATTTGCTTATCCAGTTCTTGACTTTGTGTATTCTTTCATGGGATTTTTTCCATGAACTGGAAACATAGAGCACAGCCCCCAAGCCCCAAAGATTTGAACTTCTTTCCTAGCTCTTCAAAGACCATAGAGATATGATTATAGCTGTTCCTAATAATATCATTTGCTCCACATAAATTAAGGGGAAAAATAATTGTTGCTAGATTTAATAAGAACTTGGAAATTCTCATATCTTTGATTCCTATACCTGAAAGAGAATACATTTCATAAGCCAACAGGTCTAGTTGTTTTGATACCTCATAATAGAGAATTACCAATTACAAAAAAATTCACTTTACTACATCCTTCTGGCCTTTAAGAGTCTAGTACCTTCTTTACTTTTACTTTTTTGTTCTCCTGAAGGCTCACAGCCTATTTCCTCTGTGAGGACATGGAAACTGTTTAGGTTCCTCCTTTATTTGATTCTTTTCCCTAAGGAGAATTCCTTCTTTGTCAATTCCTCTTTGATGGGATAAATCTTATAGTCTTGCTGCTGTGATCTTTTACTTTTTTCCGAAGAATGCCACATATTTGGAAATATATGGCCAATACTTTTTGGGCACAAATACAGACATGCCATAAGCATTGCAAGCTTTGACTCTCTTTTCTTCTTTGTTTTGGTTTCTTCAGATTTGGTTGCTTCAGATTCTCTCACTAGGTGTCTTTTTTCCTGATCTGTTATCAAACTCTCTGGTTAAACAAATACTCACTGTTTCATTTCAGTGGAAAATTTGTCACATTCCCACACTGAATTACAGAGACACACTCTTCTTTGCTCCACTTATTATCTTGTTCAGTGATGCTTCTTTTTTTGATAATGAGGTTATAATGATGCAAAATAATGGATTTCATTCCTCTCTCATTCCTTTCAACTGGTTACCATCAACTGATTGCTTGAATGTGATTTTCTTTCCTAATGAATGCCACCTTTCATGCTAACTGCATGGAATTGTGAGACAGAATTGCTGCAACCATTATTGTGAAACCAGATGAAGATATAAACAAAACACAAAGGAAGAGTTGCAGTTACAGGCTTCAAATTCTTAATATTTTAATTCACATGATAGCATTCGCATAAAAATGTTTTTCTATACTGAGGGCTTCTCTAACAATTTCATGTAGCTTGTTTTTCCTATTTACTAATGTATATATTATGCCGAACACATATTAAGTGTACCTGACATAATCAAATTAAGGAATAGGCAGATGTAAATATAGATATGTGTATTACTAGAATCATACACTAGATTCCCATTTTGTGCTAAACCATAATTTGTTGAAACACTACAGTTATGTAGATTCACATAGTATGCTTAATCATAAGCCACTTCATAAATGACAGTCTGGATTCACACATTTTCAAAGACAAAACATAACATTCCAGTTTAGAAATGTTGAGGAAAATTATGAATACGTCTTGTTAAAACATTATTTGGTGTCCTTGTTTTTGAATTAACATTGGTTGAAACTTCGTAGTTTGTAAATCATGAATTATGGCTTAATACAACATTGGTAAAATAAATCAAGAATTAGTATGCTGGAAACCCAGCCATTGTAGGTGGCATATCTATTTCTCCAACATGGTGTCCTCAAAATGTTATCAATATTATCATAGCCAAAGGAGCAGCCTGAAAGGGTAGGGTAGGAAATATAATCCAACAAACTTGGAAAGTATTTAGTTATTGGAAAAGTTATTCTATTCAGTGGTGAAGAAAGGTAGTACTAAGCAAGTATGACAAAAAAGCCACAGATACACTAAGGAAGTGAATCATCCATTTATTTGTTAAAAAACATATCATAAAAAACATATTCAAAACATAGTTCAAAATTATAAAATAATAGAGGCCTTCAAATTATTGCTACAAATGTACCAATGAATTTATTGTGTAGATAGTTATATACATAATACGGTACATTGTGTAAATAGAGACAAAGATTCAAGTATGGAGTCTTCAAAATATTTGTTTTGGTTTTTTTATGTTAGAATTAATTAAATGCAAGGCAAATCTAATGCCATAAGCAACTGTAAAACATTTAATTTAATTAGTGATATGATTCAAAATACATCAAATGTCATTTAACTTAAAAGTTTTCTTAAGATTATGCTGGGAGATAATATAGAATAATGTTTACCATGCATATAAAATCATGCTGGTTCATGCAAATAAACACATTCAGCCCATCCTTTATTTATTCTATCATTGGTCTGACCTTAAAAAGCAAAACAGATTCACATCAGCCCTATCAATTCTCCTTTTTTGAAACACAGTTCATTCTAAAGCTAAACTCTTGTTATTCCTTTTGTTGTATGTTAATTATGGCCATTTTTATTATGTTGACATTTGAACTAAATATTTCCAAAAACTTGAGTTTGCTAAATCAAAGCAATGTAAAATTAGTTATTTTTTCTGTGAGCTCATGCCATCAGAGCAGAATTTGGAACCAAAAATCAAGTATTTCGCCTAACAGAAAAAGCAGAAGACTCCTTAAATTCTGCAAGCATGGTTTATCACATTTTGAAGCATGTTAAGTAATACAGTTTGCTATCTAAACATATAGCATTACAACCAAAATCTAAAGGTATTGAACTGTATCATCTGATTCCTGAAAATCTTTAGTCGAAGAGTGAATAATAAGAGATATAACAATTGTTACAGGAGAGTGAGTTTTGCAAGCAAAATACAGTATGTAAGATTTAAAGGGTAGCTCAATATATCAGAGTTTACTAATGAACATTTTGGTTCAATACATTTGCTAATAATTGAAGCAAGAAGTATTAGAATAAAGTACTCACTAATGAACACTACTTAACATAACTGTTGATGTTTTATATAAATATCCATATATTTAAGAATATTGTTTGATGAAGGATGGACACACACAACTTATAATACACATTCTTAGTTTTTTGTCCTTTATTGTGGCTAAAGTTGTGGCTATGATGAATGACTTTGAAAATCTGGGAGAGATTATTTACATAATTTATGTTGACAAATTCATGTTCATACAGAAAATATGAGCACATTATAGTATTATCTATATCTTTAAAAGGCAATGGCAACAACTCAACAATTCCCACTCTTACCCATTATATGTGTGAGTGTGTGTGCATTCTTGTTCTTCATATGGAAATAGCAGAGAACCCAATTGTCATGCTATCTTTATGTTTGTCCTATCTATATCTCATTGTACTTTAGAAACTGCACAAAATTTGATATTATCAAAATACAGATCATACTATTACAAAAAATAGAATTAGTTAATTATTGGTAATATACATAGTAAAAGGGCTGGGGAGTCCAGGCCTTTTTTATGGATAGTACCAATAATTAACTTATGTCACAATGTTGTGAACCTGACAGCAAACCTAGCAACTGTTAACTCTTTCAGTTCTCATAGCCTCACTAGATACTTTGTGTGAGAGGGAGAGAGGGAGGAGGATGGAGGTAGAGAGAGAGGGAGGGAGGGGGACAGAGAAAAAAATAGAGAGAGAGATGGTTGCAGTTCTCAAAAATAATTGTCTATTGTTAAAAATTATAGACCAATCAATGGAAAAATTAACAGTATAGATTCAGAATGAAAGTTTGGCTAAATTTAAGCGAGAAAGGATCATATGTCATACAAGGAAAACTCTTTCTTAGAATATGTTTTTTAAGAGGAAAATAACTAACAGTAACTAGGACAATTTCAATGTTTGTAAAGATGTTAATGCATCAGTCAGGTTCAATGAAAGAAATTTAAAACTATCTAGTTTAGGAACACTGTTTTTACTTATTGTTTTTCTTTTTCATTTTTTTCTTTTTTCTTTTTTTCCAACTTTTTTATCTTTTCCCTTTACATGATTATGTGCATCTATTTTTATAATAATGACAAATAGTGATGATATCAATGTTAATATCATGTTTATAATTATATAGATATTTCTTTTTATTTCTTAAAATGACATAATGAACTTAATTTTATATATTTAATTAATGAATAAAACAATACATTTTAAATTTTATGATAATTGGAAATTCTTTGGATATTTACTGATATTTTATACTTTATCCATTATGTCTCTTTTAAGTCTTTTATGTAGCTATTTATTCTATCCTTTTAAATGCTTTAATAAATCTATATAAATAAAAATGTAAATGTTCGTTTGTTCAAAATCTTAAATCTCCGAAAGTTCTTCACCATTGTTTTGAAATTTTGACACAACGTTGCATTCGAATACGCGCATGTTTTTATATACCTACTATTATATAGATGTCACATATTATAGATGTCTAAACATATTAGAAACGTGCGCTTTCT
>JANHFS010005551.1:28268-38719 GCA_032467975.1 Trimeresurus albolabris | reverse complement strand
CCAAGGTCCCTTCCAACTTTATTATTATTATTATTATTATTATTATTATTATTATTATTATTATTATTATTATTAATCGTGTTAGAATTGGCTGATATTATAGAAAGAAATATTATATCCTGTATGACTGAAACTAGTACAACACTGTAAATCCATGCTGGATCTGAAACCTCTTGCAGAACATTCTCCTTCCACTTTAAGGAAGACTTTATGGCAACAGAAATTCTATTTACAATTCATCATATTTAACAAGCCAGATCATATTCAAAGAAGGTTCTGATGAATAAAAATGGTGCCAGTTCTGAACTAAACTCACTCACAACTTACCTCTCAGGAGACACTTTTCTCCCAGCCATTGAGGCATCTAGATAATCTTAGATTCTTACAATAAACTCCTCTAGACAGCAATAGATACAACTTTAGTTATAAGATCTAACTCTCTAGGAAGTAGGCACCATGTACTGATACCAAAAATGATATTGTAATAAATAAATAAATAAATAAAATGAACATCTGTAATCATGCTCTTGCCCAGCTGACCAAACTCTGAGTACAAAGTGCTTTTAAAATAAGAACATAGAATTGTTCTGCAGCTGCCTCCAATCTCCCAATATTCACTGCTATGTCACTGGCTCCCATAACATGTGATAGTGTCCTGGCATTTGTTTTTTAAATCCAACTACAGTAAGCACACTCTTCCAAAAGAGATTCTGATATGGTAAGTGAGATAGATGGAGATAAAAATAGGCAGAAGATGACACCAAGAAACTTCAAGAGTGCATATACAGTAGGAGGGAAGTGCTCACATATATATTTGCTGCTTGAATCTCGTTCTCCATCCCAGTTTTCCAATCAAATTCAGGAGATGGGTTTTTAAATACTGTAATGGCTGACATGTATACAGCAGTTTGGCCTGAAGAGGGCACCTTAGCTGTATCCCAAAATATACTATTGTAGATGAAAACATATGGGCACAAATGATTAAAATCAGGCACAATGGTGAATCATCATATAACCAATAGTATTAAACTATTTCAATGGAAAATGGTCTTTAATCCAATGTTACATACATATTGCCATGGCTTTTTAGGAGTACTTCCCTGATCAGAAAAAAGACTCATTTGTGAGCTGAAGTACAATCAAGAAACTGTATCAGCCATTTGTGGTAGATGGGAAAGAAATAAGGAAAGTGAAAACCTGATGCAGATCCATTGCTGATTATCATCATATTGGCTCTTGTTTCCCAGCAGCTATGTGAAAAAGCTATGAAGCATGTGCTGGTCCAGTATATAGCTAGCTTAGAAGTTAAGAGCTGTGTGTAGAGCAAGTAGCATTTTAAGGGTTAAAAGCTGTCTCCTTAAGAGATGGCTTTCTGGGAAATGTAGTTTTAGTTGTTACCTGGTTATATCTGTGTTCTTATTGGCCACTGGGAGGGTTTTGTGTCTTTTATTATGGGACATCCTGTTATGTGCCAGTTTTATTATCTCTCCATGAATCCTAGCCACGAGGCTAGGAGCTCCCTAGAATGGGGAAAACGTAACCAGAGCAGCATGTGATCTTTAGGAAGATGGAGGAAAATTATTCTCTTTTTACCTGCGTAAATGGACAGAATATGAATCATATGACAGATGTATCTTCAACAACTGTGAGTTAATGCTTAGAATTCCTGATCAATACATATTCTGCATGTTACCATTTCGTGGAGTTATTCTATCTGGCTAGTGGCTAGAGCTGTGATGGCGAACCTATGGCATGTGTGCCACGGGTGGCACGCAGAGCCCTCTCTGGGCACCCGCGCCCTTGCCCCAGTCCTAGGCCTTCAGATGGGTTTTATAAAACCTTTTGCTTTCAGCCTCCGCCGCTGTGTGCAAAAAAAAGGTTCAATCAATCAATTTCAACTTCTCGCACGAAAAAAAAGATCTTGCAAAGTTGAAATTGATTGATTGAACTTTTTGGTCCCACCCAGTCTGCCATTACCACTGCAGCCATGTCCATCCAATGGGCCATGCCCACCCAATGGGCCACAACCACCCAATGGGCCACGCCCACCTGGCACCCGATGATACATAAGTGGGTTTGGGGTTGCACTTTGGGCACTTGGTCTCTAAAAGGTTCGCCATCACTGGGCTAGAGCAACCGCCTACATTCCAGAATAAAGCACACATTTGCATGCAGAGATCCTTATACATTTAGGAATACATTCATTTGCATCCTTTGTACACATAACAACAATCGTAGCTGGCTGAGGCATTGCTTTTAATAGGGTATCATGGCATAATACTTACATGTTCTGAAATCTCCCAAAATTGCCCATAGTAAAGAGAATTATGAGGAAAGGATATACCTATATTCTAAAAGTAAAAGGAATATTTACATTTGACTCAGTTCCTTATAGACAAGTTGTCACCTTTCATTTGTCAGATGCATTCAATGAATAAAATAACAAGGTGTTAAGAATATACTATGGTCATTTAAATCCAAATTCTTCTGGTAGGAGATTAAGAGGAACATGATTATCCACAGTTGCATCTTCATTGGTTCTCTGTCATTGGTGTCGCCAATTTCTTACCTCACTTGATGAGAAATTTACTTTTAAAGAATGTAGAGGAAGAGCAGCGTTCTTTAAAGTTATACCTGGAATATGAAGAACATATTTCTTTATTATACAGTTTTTTAATAGACAACTTTTCCAGCTTGGAATTTTTCAGGAGTATTGTGATTAACATATTATGAGGACAAGTGATAGAAGAACTCTGTTCTACAATTGCATGGTTTCAGTGAAGAATGTTAAATTAATCAACATCTATTTTATTGTATCATTTTCAAAATATACCATTTACTACATACATAAGTGAAGTGAAAAAATGGTCCAATAGTATAAATGATGGTCTGTGCACTAACAAATATATCCCACCTGTATACTATAGAACCTATAATACCAGCTTCTTCCTCAAGTTGAGCTATAGCAGTGGTGGCTACTTGTTTATATAGTTGTAGCACTTCAAAAAAAAAAAAAGAGGGGGACAAGCAACTTCTGCTACTACATTACACAATTTCTAATATTGTTGAATACACAATATGGATAATAATGTAATATATTTAGAACCGCAATGAGAAATGGAGCTAAGCAATTCATTATGCCTCTGATTACTTGGCATTTTTTTCTCTAACATTATTAACCTGACATTTTTCTTCCCCAGCCAGATCCCAACAACCCAATAAATTTCCATTTTTACTGTTTTTAATTGTTTTCATTTAATTGTTTTAATTGTTTATTTAACCCTATTTCTTTTTTATTAAATTTTATTATCTTATCAGAATATAAAATACAAAAGAAAATAAAAAATAATGGAAACTATGGGAGGCAAAAGGGAAGACAAAAGAGTGTGAAGCAGAAGGGGAAATTGGAAAAAAAATTGACTTCTGTCTCTTTCTAGCACAGTAGAAGATAATAACATTATAGCCTCAACTTTTTGTTTTTACACAGTAATATATACTAGCTATTTATGTAATGATAAACCTATCTGATCAGTAAAACCAACATCAAAGTTTCATTCCTTCCAGCCCAAGCACAAAATCCAGAAGTGGCTCCTAAATAAAATCAGAATCAGATATATTCTTTTCTTTAAATAAAAAAATAAATTTAACGTATTCAATCCTATTTCTGTAAAGATCTACAGTTTCTTAAAAGTTATCATGAATATGTGTATCCATTTTTGTGTGTGTTTGTCTTATCATTTACATTTTGGTATATAATTTGCCACTATTTATACTTTTACAAACAATTTAACTTCCTAAAATGCAATTTGTACATAATTATCTTCCTAGATAGCTTAAATTCAAATGCATATACTTTCTAGAAAAAAGTTTAAAAATTAATTAAAACAATTCAGAAATCTCTGAATTGCAAAACATAATAATGTTTTTGTTGAATTTGGCATCTCCTATTAGACTAGAGGATATGCCTCAGGCAATTTGTCTTTTCCATCATTCCCATTTTCATGGGTTGTACAATCAACCACAAAACAGTAAATCTCCTCCATGCCCTTTATTTGTCTTACATCATTCTTGAGTCAATGGAAGCCTATTTTGAATAATCTGTAAGTAAATGCTAGGGCAGTAATTCATTAAAAAATATTTAATTTGAATGAAAAGAAAGTCTGTGGAGTATCAGTCTCCAGCTAAGATCTACTTTTTTGCTCAGTTCTCAATTATGTTAATATAAAGATAACTCTGTTTCTGCTATTTGTACCCCCATTCCTTAAATAAAATTGCCACATACCATTTTGAACGCATATTTTGCAAAAGAAAGAGAAGGAGTGTATAACATACCCTGATTTCAAATCCGTGGCAACTGTTTAGTGAAGTACTGCCAGAGTTTGCCAAGCCACCTCTCTAAACATGTCGCCATGGAAACTTGCTTTTGCATGGAGATGCAAGGAGTTATTTTGAGAAAGGGCTGCAATAATGCATTTCTTTTTCATTCTGTCTTTGACCACTATAAGGGTTGGATTACAGTTAAGGGGCTACAATAATCTCCATAATTTCCCAATTGTGGGGAAATCCTATTTAAACCTTAATATAAGGATAATAAACGTCCTTTAGCCAGCTTAGGGATGAGAAATTTTGTAGAAATGGCAAGCAATGAACAGGTTAGATGCTGGCAATATGATGAGTCAAAACCAGTGCTGAAAGAGTGCTGTTTAATGAAGTATAAAATTGTTTAATCTAGCATCTTTTTTCCCTTTCTGGGCAGATGCTAGTTGACACTCAAACTACTCTCAGAGCCTTGGGCCTACCACTGATCAATACAGCTTCTCTAGTCAGAAGATAATAACTGAGGCTTATAGCAGAAATGTGTGTCCTGTATCAAATCATTATCAGGGTAAAGCATTTGATGTCAGATACAATGTTCAAATACAGAATCCCCACCCTTAACATCACTTTACATACCAGCTGCACCCCTCTATCCACAGCTGTGCATATACTTGGATATGAATAGAATTTGCTGCATCATCAGGGACTTTGGTTTATCAGAAACTTCCTATGCTGAAGCAAATCTTCCTATGCTGAAGGGACCTAAGTGAATGGACATGACTGCCTTATGTGTCTCCATATATATGACCTGAACTATATTCTACAGAAAGTGCTATTAGAAAGTGCAGTTACTAGGTTTTAAAATTGACCCTTGCTCCTATGTTTTAGCAGCTGCTTGAAACATAGGCATTACCTCAGTGTTTCTCAAAGTTAATAACTTTAAGTTGTGTGGAGTTCATCCCCCAGAATTACCGAGCCAGCAATTTAAAAGCCACACATCTTAAAGTTGCAAAGGTTGAGAAATACTGCATTAGCTGATAAATAAAAGCCTTGTACTATTGACCAGGAAGCTGTAATTTTTTCCCCCAGGAGTAATGATTTAATGAAGACCAAGTAGCATCAACAATATAGAAATAAATGTTTTTTGTTTCCTAAGTATCTAGAACTCTTCCATATATTTTTGCTATTTTTATGGTAATTTTATTGGATTTTTAAATAGTATATGTATTGGCAATTAAGAACAAAATTTACAGTTTCAATCTGAATTTTAGAGAAATATATTAAAATTATGTTAAAATTATATTTAAAATTAAAAGCCAGGGCTTTTTTTCTCATAGAACGCCCAGAACGGAGTTCCGGCACCTTTTTTTTTTTTTTTTTAAAAAGCACTGTTAAAAGCTATATTAAAAGCTATTTAATAAATTCACTAAAGAAAGACATTTTTTATATTTGGAGAAGAACTAGATGTAGTAGACCACTAAATATACCTTGGCCAATGGACCTCAATGGAAAGTGATACAATAAAGAAAATTGAACCGCCTGTTAAATGTGATTGGCAGGCATTCGGCAAGCTAAGCTTAATTTTCAAGAACAACCTCCCCCTATTTCTGAAGAGAAAAGTTTTCAATCAGTGTGTATTACCTGCCCTAACATATGCCAGTGAAACATGGACACTAACCTCACAATCGATATAAAAGCTACAAGTGGCGCAAAGAGCCATGGAAAGATACATGCTTGGCATCACAAGTCAAGATAGAAAGACCTGCACATGGATTAGAGAACAATTGAAAGTATATGATATCATCAAGAGAGTAAAAGAATTGAAATGAAAATGGGCTGGTCACATAGCAAGAAGAACTGATGGCAGGTGGACCAAGGCAGTCATAGAATGGATCCCATTTGATAAAAAGCATCCACAAAAGAGACCTAAAACAAGATGGATTGATGACATCAGCAAGTATTGCAGGCCCAGTTGGCAAAAGAAAGCATTGGTTGGAATCATGCGGAAAAGCCTTCATCCTGCAGTGGATAGACAATAGTTAAAATGATGACATATGTATTCCTTTTAATTCTTCAGGGCTTCAATGCTCATATACTGTGTAGATGAATGCTGCTGCTCTGTGTGTGTATGTTTGTGTGTAAAATAATTTAGATCCAGTAAATTCATGTTCCTCTAACTATATTTTTCCACCTACAAACTCTACTTCCGGGAAAAAAAAGTAGCATCACAGATAGTACACATATTAAAATTGGATTTTCTGAAGTCAGAATGCTTCCTTCAAAGTTGGGAACTCTCTTGCTTTCCTCAGAATGCAAACTATAAAGACTCCTATTAACGCTTCAGGCACAACTTGGGTAACTTCAGTTACCTTTGATTATGCAAACAAATCAACAAATTTCCTTCTGGCAAAGGCCAGGAAAACTGAAAAACTTCATTGCAGTCATTAATCAGCACAAAGGAAATTGATATGCAAATATCCAAAGCTGAATTGACCATATCTGAATAGTTAGAAGAAATACATGCAACAAATGTTGATTAAAAACACTATTACAGAGTGAGCTAAAATGCTTGTTCAGGATACAAAGGTTGTTGGATGTTTCTGGAGTTGTTTTGTATGGCATGGACTGGAGATATTGTGTGTATTACAGTTTCATCTTCCAGATCAGGTGATAGCAGAAGCTGTCGTAGGAGAGGATACGAGAATAGCACTGGTTTAGCAGACTGGTTGGTGGAAAGGGCTGCATCTTTCAGATGTCAATGAAGATAGCCTGACAAAGGTGTGAGAATCCAAGAAACTCTTGAAAGAATTAACATTTTTTCCCTTCCCCTCAGACTATGAGTGACTTTTGAAATAAAAGTAAGGACAGAAATGTGTGAGGGAATGGAATGAATAGGAGACTGTACTTATATAGTTAAGCCAAGGCTCTTTATATTTGAAATATGAACTAATTATCTACCTAAAAGAAGCACAACAAGAAAAAAAGGGTGATTTAGAGGAAAAAAACACATGCAGTTGGGAAATCTCTGTCCTCTTTCCCACTTTCCAGCAAAGCAGTTCTTACATCAAAGCCATATTCTCCTTGTACAAAATTACAACAACATTTGCTTGACTTACAAACACTGAAATTTAAAATATGGTACAGAAAGAACTAGATCCATAGAAGTGTCTTACCGGGCCTTCTCTTTCTCAACATCCTGCAGCTCAGTCTGCAGAGTTTTTTCTCTGTCTTGAAGAATCTAGGAGGAAATATATAGCAAGTTGGGAAAACAACTGAAGCTGAATAAGGTCTTCCTAGCCACACTTCTACTCCCTGTTCCAACAAAAGCCATACATGCAAGAGCAGATTACATACCAGCTCTCTCCAGGGGAAGGTTGTTCTCTACGGAGAACTAAAGTTTGTGTTATCCCTCTGCTCAATTCCTTGCCATTTCGTTAAGCAGAGAATAAATTTTATTTTCAACCTGTTTCTCCGCATCCAGAACCTAGACTCCTACAGGCCTTGAGACAAGTTTTCAACCTTATTGCCTGGATGGCTTGGGATGTATGTATAATTGGGTATCATCAACATATTGATGATAGCAGATTTAAAACGTTCCCCAGTAGCTTAATGCTAATGTTAAATTAAAATAAGATAGGAGAAATGGAAAAGCACATTGCCTATTGCAGAGCTTGAGGCTTGACCTCATCTGTCTCATGCAATAGCTGGAACGTTCTGAAAGGAAGGAACGGAACTACCAAATACAATGATCCTAAGTCTCACAGAGGATCTGGAAAGATAGCATGGTTGATGGTATTGAAGATCTAACATAATTAATAGAGCCCTTGTCCTTCATCTAAGTCTTGCCTAGAGCTATTAGAAGACTTTTTCTGAACATTGATTGAAAAGATCCAGATAATCTATTACCATTATGTTCTCAAATTGACTCTTTTTCATTTGTCCTCAGCTACACCATTGCTCTATGAAAGCTTTTTTTGCTGGAGTGCCTGCTCCAGTTAGTCCTGCTCTTCATGTAAGCCATTCAGATGACATTTTTCTCTCACAGAGTGTCATGCAGCTATCGGTAGAAAAGCCTTCACTTGTATGACTTTAGATGTACCGTATCCATGTGAGCCAGAATCTGCAGGATTATGATGTCATATGAGTGATGTCTACAGGGGCATGGCTGATTCGGAACATTCATGCCGGAGGAACTTTCGAAGGAGAATACCAGGATGAGGCTCATGACATCCAACTGTTACTGTTATTTTATTGTAGAAAAGGTAATACTGTGTTTCAAAAGTGGGTATAAAAGCACATTGAATCAGTATAGAATGATAACCTTCTTGGTGAGGAATCAACATTTTTGCCAAAGAATCTTTGGTCTGGCTGTAGACAAACATGTCATGTTTGTACTACCATTGGCAAATTATCTTTCAATATGCTACCATCTTGGGACTGCATAAATAAGAGCCACTAGGGGGCAGCAAAGAAAACTCCAACTTGTTGCCATAAAATAGTCATCTGGATTTTTGCAGCTGGCATATGATACCCACACCACAGTGCCTTACAAAATACCTGTATTTTTACTTCGTACTCCTGTACGTATTCTTCTAGCTCCTGGATTTGGTGTTTCATCTGGAAAACAAATTCAAGTAATTTCTGCCAAGCTCTTAACATACTTTTTGGCTGTTTTGTTTTTATTATTCAGCACATTTACATAAGCATATTTAAATGTCATTAAGTACCATATCTAGGCTGCAAACTTCCAGATGGCAATAAACGGCAGCAAAGAGATAACTTTTTGTTGTCATTAATGGTCATTTTCAGTTTTAAAGTTCTTTACGTTTGTCCTAATTAGACATTCAGTGACTGAGTAGCAATATCATTGTGGAAGTAAAAATACAATGCCCTGGGTTTAGTCTGTTGTTGGAGCCCAATTATTGTTGTTTATAAATCATGTATGCTTTTTTATTATTAGAACCCAGAATTGAGATTCATTCAGGGAGTCATAGCCATATAAACCATGGAGTAACAAAATGTATGAATCCAGCTGACATGTGAAAAGTTTTGCAGGTAGTTGAAACCTTCAGAGATGCTTGCCCTAAAAATCAGTTAAACTATTTGAGCTGTCTTTGAAATACTGAAAATCTTCAGGGAAGAATGGAAGTGAAATATTTAGGAAGGTCACTCAAAGGCCTAATTAACACCAGCCGAATATCCTGCTACCCCTCTTGCCAATTAAAAAAAAAAAGAGTTTGCTTTGCAAAAGGTTAATGAAGAGATCATTAATAACAATGATATGTAGTGAATTCCAAGAGGCTCTTCCAAAAGGCTCCAGACCTGGAGGAGTTAAAAGTAAACACCTGTGTGATCTGTCACACAAATCTAGATAGTGGGCAGGGACCATTAAAGCCCAGAAATTCACCCTCTAAGCAACCAGCCAGGTGCAGGAAGGACAACTTTAATTTGCCTTTTTTGTACCTTCTCTTAGGAAGGGAAGTGGGGAACAGAGCAGGCCTCAAACTATGAGAGAATTTTATCACACTCTTCCTTCTCATTTGGCTAACCTACCAAGAAAAAGCAGAGGAACTTTGCCACTTTATTCCTAATCAGTAAAATAATGAAGAGCTGGACATTGTCTAGAATAAAGTGAGTGGTGGCAGTCTCTCCTAGAAGAGTGGGACAGTAAGTGGGAGAGTTGTGTGAGCCAGGGGATGCCTTCTACTCCATCCTCTGTATTTCTATGCACATGCATGTCAAGCAACATGCTCGGATTTGTTATCCCATGTCTCTTTTAGGGAAAAGTTACATGTATATTTAACTATGGGAATCATGATACTCTGGGATTATGAACTCAACTTGCTGTTTTCAGAGAGAAGACTTGAAATTGCTTAACTGAAACTGTTATTGTCTTTTTATAATTGACTTCTCTGACTTTTCTCTTTCTCTCCCAGCAACCAGAATGGGCAGCATCATATTCTGTGAAACTGATATAGTGTAGCCTATAGAAACTGATTCTATAATACCATGGTGGTGAACCACAGGTGGCACGCAGAGCCCTCTCTGGGCGCGCCCTCGCCCCAGTCCTAGGCTTTCAGCTGGGTTTTATAAAACCTTTTCGCTTTAGGCCTCCGCTGCCATGTGCAAAAAAA
>JANHFS010005551.1:9164-19697 GCA_032467975.1 Trimeresurus albolabris | reverse complement strand
CCATCGCCCCAGTCCTAGGCCTTCAGCTGGGTTTTATAAAACCTTTTCGCTTTAGGCCTCCGCCGCCGTGTGCAAAAGAAAAAAGGTTCAATCAATGTCAATTTCAACTTCTCGTGGGAAAACAAAAGATCTTGCAAAGTTGGAATTGATTGGTTGAATTTTTTAGTCCCACCCAGTCTGTTGTAACCACCACAGCCACGCCCACCCAATGGGCCACGCGCACCCAATGGGCCACCCCCACCCGGCACCCTACGATGCAGTTTGGGTTGCAGTTTTGGGTTGCAGTTTGGGCACTCGGTCTCTAAAAGATTCGCCATCACTGCCCTATACTGTCCAGCCTCTTTATCAATCTAAGATTGCTAGCCCCTTCTAAATCCAGTCCTGGAGATTTCTTCTTCACCAATAAATATGTACATGTGGTATAATTGCATCTGTATATATATTTCCATGTCTATGTTTGAAGCTACACTTCAAAAAAGGCACACAGGAGAATAAATGTATATCAGTTGAATTTAAAATTTATTAACTTCAAATTAATCTTTCTCCCTCTGAATAACTAGTCTCTGCACATTTTTCTTCCTTCCAATAGAAACAATAAAAAGAAACAAATAGGATGAAGATGATATAAAAGGAAGAATAGCTGCACTGGGAAAGGGAGGGAGGGAGGGAGGGAGAGGGGAAGGGACCCATGCTTCTGAGGAGAAAAAAGAGACTGTTTTCCTGGCAAACAGCCTTCCCATCTCCAGGCTTAATCTTCAAAAGCATCCTTGTTTTGCAGGAAGGAGGTCTGTAATCATTTCCACTAAGCCCATTCGAACTGAATGGGATGAATTCACAAATGTAAAATGATTCAGAGGCAACGATTTGAGGAAAGCATTTTATATTCCCATAAGGATAAATAGATATTTATTCATTGATGAGCTGTTCAATATGCAGCTTGAAAACAGGGTTATTAAGCTGAGTCTCCAGTGTATCAGATATAGGGGGACAAATATTTCTAAGCTGCACCTGTGCATGTGTGTACTAACAATGTTTGTAATTTAGTTGTAACTGAACGCAGTAAGTTTAAGCAAGCAGAAGAGGTTAACAGCCAGCACACCATTTAGCACATGATGCCATGATGCCTTGCATGCTAATAAATAATGACATGTTGTTATTTATTGAGAAGTTATTTATCATGGAGTTTATTATCATTTCCATATTCTTCTTCATGCATCTTGATGCTCTTCTTCCTCACCATTCAGTTCAATCCTCCTCAACCATTTATCCATGTTTATTTTTCCTCCTCCATTATGCTTCTATAGACTGATAAATACTGGTAGTGATTTCCAATAGCTACACTGGACAATAAAAATTTTAAAACGTTTTGTTTCCTGAAAAATATTTGGTGACTATGATAGACCCCTTCAAACAAAACACAAATATAATTTCAGAATGACTGTATCAGGTAGGAATCTTAAGAAATATGAAATTAATTTTTAATGACTATAATGTATTTAATAGCATAATGTTTCCAACATGCTGCATGAGTTCAACAGAGATAAAAGTGGTTCTGATGCATCTCACTGCAGTGTCCAACAATGGTCAGCTAGCACTGATGGATTCCAATTGCCATAAATTCCATTTTTCTATTGCGGTAAAGTCTTTCACCGTGTTTGTTATTGACTGCACCGAGATTTTCAAGAAAAAAGTCCAAATGTGAATGCAGAAAATAAATCTTCAGTGACATGCTGCACTTCATGGCCTTGTATGCTGTAAGAAGTTTGTCAACCAGTTGTGGTTGTTATAATTTTGTGGTTTGTAGTTGCCAAGAAAATTCTCAATAATGTCCTTTGAATGCTTTCCTGATGATTTTCTCTGACCCCATTAATAGATCTTCAAACCACTTGTTATTGATGATATATCTGACCCAAGGACCAACATAAATACCTTCCTTAATCTTGGCATCAGTTATTTTTGGAAAGATCAGACTCAAATAATGAAAACTTTCACCTTTCTTCTTCATCACTTTCACAAAAAAATTTATTAATCTGATTATTATGTGAAACAGAAGCAAAAATATCTTTATCGGGTCAACAAATCTTTCATGTTCTACATTTTTCTGTCTTGGAGTGGCCATTTCTCTTTTGGAGTGGCCATTTCTTTTCAATGTAACTCTCTGCATGGCTGTCCCATATATAACAATAGTACTTGGTATATCCAAGCTGCATTCAAAGCAGCAGGGCCACTACTTATAGATCTCCACATATACTCCAGTTATATTTGTTGTACTGAATGTGATTCAACAACAGTTCCATGTTTTTGTTTGTTTCTTTCATGTGTGCAGCATAGCATTAAGAGTGTATATTGCCATTGTGTAAAAACAGAAAATTTCTATAAAATGGTATATGATAGGTTAAATTCCTGGTTATTTTCATGATTAGCAGCCAAAAATCTATAAGATACATTCAAAAGTGTTCAGGAAGCAAAATCTGCAATGTCACATTGCTGCTATAATTATATTTGGGCTACTTACTTCAAACAGCTTATCTATTTCCATCTATACGTGTGTCTGATTTAAAGGATGCACTCTAATTGCCAGTAGAAACATGCAAGGTTGAGAAATTCCAAAATGAAGCCGTGCAGGGCACGGCTTATGAGCAGTGTTCCCCAGTCTTGACAACTTTACAATCAACTTCAGTTCCCAGAATTCTGGCTGGGGAATTCTGGGCATTGAAGGTCATACATCAATTCCCAAGATTCAGAAAAATCTATTTAGAAGCTGGTTGAGAGAAACTCTAGCTCCAATGCAAAGCATTCAAATGTAATAGAACAGAGCTCATATACATTAAGTCCCTTTCATGTTGTGCATGAAGCCTCTTAATGCTTCGGCCATCTTCAATAATTAGAATTATTGAAGTGTTCCATCATTGGATACTCCAGTTGAACTTTGGGATAATTCTGCCCAATTCTTAAGGATTAAATGGAAACATACAAACAGTCTTCAGAGAATCATATAACATAAAGATTATGATGCAGTTATATTTCATGAGCTAATAGCACTGTTTTATTGATTACATTGATTTAATACATTTATTGCACTTAAGCATAGCAACCATGTCTTCTGCATTCATTTACAACTTGATTACATTGGCATATTTGGAATGTACCTTTTTATATCATCACATCTGTTTAATCATGCTAATGGTCCATCTGCTTTTCTTGTGTGATGATGATGCTGTGAAGACAAAAGTAATTTTTTAATGATGAGTAACCCATTTATTTCCTCCCTCAAGTGCTTGCTCTGCAGTTCATACTTTTTAAGTCTTGTGAGGAAATTTCTTGTGTATTATATTCTTTATTTTCAGAGAAGGATATATTCAATTTTTCAGGAGTCCAGGTTTCACTTTTGAAGTCTCTTAGAAAAATCTGTGCTTGTCTTCAGATACTGTTTCAAAGTTAGCTGTAGACAGTTTTTGAATACTTGCTATTACAAATGTGCAGCATTAAAGAACTCATTTTGTTGTTATTGAAGAACCTGTATTTGTTGGTACTCTGAATTTCTTAGAGAAATGAGCTCTTCTCTATGTGCATCAGCAAGGATTTTGCACGAGAACATCTCCTTCTATAGAGAATTGCGCTTAAATGATTCCTTCTCTGAAGATAACCCCTCTTTGAAAAGCCTGCAAGAATGGATTGTCTACCCTCCATATTTCAATCTGAAGATGTTTTTGATCCCACCAATAATTTGTCTTCTGGCAGCCATCCTGGTCATTCCTTTCATCTTATTTGTGATTTTTTCTCATGTCAACATACGTCAGGAAACAAGGTACCTTTTGTTGGGCAATGCTTTGCTTAGTGATTTGATATATCTGCTGCTCTACACTGTGTCTGCGGTTTTCAGTATATCCACCTTCAACCTCTCAAAAAGTGGTTGTATCATGCTGTTGTTTTTGCTAGCAATGACTTACTGTGGAGGCTTATTAACATCTGCGGCAATGGTGCTGGACACGTATTTGGCCATATTGTGGCCTTTGCATTATATTTCCATTCTGCCTTATTCCCGAGCAAAAAAACTGATTCTGTTCCTATGGATCTGCTCTGGGATTTTCCCTGGGATTGTTTTCTTAATACTATACATCACTCAAGACTCCGGGGAATGTCCAGTAGAAAACTGTTCTGTTCCAATTATATTGGCAATGACTTTACAAGGAAACAATGCCATGAAATTCTGCTACATACTCTCCGTGTCTTCCCTTTTTATCTGTCTGAGCCTCATTCTTTGTGGTTACATGGTCTTGTATTTTAAAACAAAGCAATCAGGAATATGGCGAAGCATTTTCTCTCGAGCCAGTGTGACATTCCTAATGCATCATATTATCCTATTCTTTTATTTTTTTCCTCTTGTGGCTGTTGTAGTTGAGTCACTCCTTTATGTCAATGCTGTAATTGGGCCAAAGACAGGAATTTGGGTGTCTATGATAGTTTGTAATGTCCTGATTACTTTGCCCAAGGCTTTGTTACCTTATCTGTGTGGGCTTCGATACAGAGAGATATCATCATCCCTCAAGTTCTGCATCAAATGGAAACGTTCTACAGTGGTAGCTCCTACTACATTTACCTGAGCAGAAACAAGGGCCTTAGAGTAACTGTGACCTAAAGCTGTGCTATGTATCTCACAAACTGAAATTATTCATCATTTTATTGATCTGTTGACTAAGTTATTTGTATTTTTTCCTAATGTGTTCTTAATATCAACATGATCCTATTGTACTAGATGATATTTACGCTAATAATTTTATTGCTGTGAGTGAAATGTTCTGATGCATGGGTTTACTCTTCAGATATGGACTAAATCTGCTAATATGTACCAACCACATTCTCAGAGTGAACATCGGTACATTTGACTTTACAAATTCCAGAGTATGAATCTTTTCACTAAAAAGGGGCTTAGTACTAATGTTTTATACCAGCCAAATTTTCTCATTGTTTTGTATAATACAGAGCCAGAATCTATCCTACACTTTTCTTGCCTTTCCCATTTTTTTCTTCCCTGGGAAAGAAAATTTTGATGGCAAAAATCCACATTCCATGGCAATGTATTTGAGTTTCTTTATTGTTGAAGTGGTAGAGGCTGGAAACAATTGGTCCTTTTATTTTATGTTATTCTTCTTTCTATTTTGCTGGTTGGGGAAAAAAACTGCTTAGTAATAGCACTTCCTTTATAACCTGTTTCCCTGGGATTTAATGGAAGTGTAGGAAGGCAGATCATTGGAGAAATGAAAAATAGGAATTCACATCTGCTCCTTCAAACTAAGTGTGCTCAAGAACACCATGGTTGGCCAATAAAGAATTCTGTGAAGTTCTTTTCTTTTATAGAAAATCTCGAAACGATTCAATAAGAATAGAACAAATGCAGAATAATTTTTCTGTATGAGATGAATTTTCTATATTTTATATGTCCTGTTTTTATATAAATATATATGGGAAAAGCAAGTGTCTGTATAGACTTTATTCGGGAATCCATGTTATGGAATTCCACAATGTGTTGTTCTTTCCAGTTCCTCTGTCACATTCCACTTTAAGGAGCAGAGAATTTATTAGTCCAGTCTGGCAGGCTAACCCAGCCAACAGCAAGGTCTGAATTGAGGTTGTTCCCCTTTCCCCAAATCCTGGCTCCTCTCAGTAATGTGGATTATGCCTGCAGGTGTTTGATAGTTGAATAGGGGAAAAGATATTTTTGCTCCATACAGTTCCAGTTCAGGAAATATGAAGGTTGAAATCTAACACAGTTGGAAGCATCAGGTTGGGGAAAAACCAACCTAATCATCTCTGCTGTGGGAGAGGAAGAACTCAAGAATGCAAGCCTCTTTGATGCCTTCATCACTGGCTCAAATCAATAATGAAACTGTGTGGGAAAGAAAATAAACATTTAACAGTACATCTTGTAATCCTTTATGAGACAACTGTGTTCCCTCAGCAACATTTGGAGACTTTTTCTACCTAGGAGTGCATCAATAATGTTCTGTTGCTAGAGAAAGATAGGTTGCTAGCTAAATCTACCACGTATGTATGGATATAAACCAGATCCAGTCAGGCGCACCTATTGGAAAGACCCTTTCCCCTGACAATATGCTATGAACAGCTTTAAAAGACATCCTTGAAATGAAGAATAGTAGCTAAGCAATATATTCTAACACAGTCCTCAACACTTATTTGGTAATCTTCATGCAGTATGAGCTTTTCAATAATCCTATCTTTCACCTACTGAATATATTGCACCACATTTTTAAGCTAATAAATCAATGACATCTCTAGTGCAAAGAGAATGAAAACAGAGGCAAATCTCTGATATGGGACAAAGAGTTAGATTTACTGCATCTCTTTGGTGCTATCTACTGATGATCCAGATATTAGAAGCCAATATGTCTTTCTTTCTTAGTACCTTACCTGAGCAGGAAGGAGGAAAGTGAGAAAGAGAATAGCTTGAAACAATACATAGAAAATCTGCAAGTATCTCTAATGCCCTTCTTAAAGTTCCTGCTGCTGTTCCTGAGATAATAGCCAGCCAGGAGCAGTAATCAAGGAGGAAAGGCAACAATGGTAGTAGCTCACCTTCCCTTCATCTCTCTGCATTACTGTCCCACTCAGGCTTCTATTGGAGTTTTTCCCTCAAGAATGTTCTCCATTTCAGAAGTCCCTGTGTCTCTGGGATTTCTGGACAGCCAGTTGGAAAAGACCTATGGAAGATTGGTTTGAACATGGTCTCTGCTGTGAGACTATTATATGCACAAAGATGGGAAAATATTGAAATACCCACAATAGAGAAATGGATTATGAAGATAATGGAAAGTGTGGAAATGACAAAATAACTTGTCAGATTGAGACTATGTCAAGTACTTTTATTAAAGACTGGAAACCTCTTATGGACTTTTTGCTGAAAATGGAAAAAATAAACTGGTGGTTTATGGATTTGCTGATTAAAAAGAGCTGATTTTGAAAAGAAGGGAACTATGATGTAACTTCAAAAGAAGGAATAGAGATAATAAATTTGTAACTGTTATGAAGAAGATAGGAAGTTATATGTATACTGTACTACATTTCATACTTTTCCTTTTTAATCCTACTTTATATCATTTCATGTGTACCATTAATAAAAATTGTATATACAAAAAAGAAGTACCTACCCTTTGTCTCCCCCTTCCTTAATAGGGGTAGCACAGAGGAGGGTTTTTTCTCTCATTTTCTTGGGAAGTTTCCTGCTTTTAGAAATCTCCCTTTCATTTTCCATTGAGGTAACCTCTGTATTTCTCGTCAGTCATGCAGTTGTCTCCATGCTCCACTTAATTAAGTTCGTCTCTCCTTTAGGTCAAAACTGCTAACCTTAATCCTATCATAGGGAAGGCACAATTATCATTGCAATGAAGTTCTTAAGACAGTTGTGCGGGGTGGAGATATCTGGCAAGAAGCCAGACCTCAAAACGTGATGGGGAGGGGATGCTTCCTGAAGACAGTTCTGCAGAGCACTTTTAGAATCTTTTGAATCAATTCAGTTGATCCTTAAAGAGATGCTGAGTGGGTTGAAGTTTCTAGAGGAAAAAAGGAAATCTCTCGAGTGATGGGAGACTGGGAAGCATTCAGTTGCAAGCATAGTTCAGTAGTCTTAGATGGTCAGGAACATCCATATCAGAGTGAAGGTCCGTGATCCAGGTTTTTACAACTGAACTCAGGCAAGCTAATCAGATTGGATGGTAATTTACATAGCAACAAAATCAATTCTATAAAGTAGCATTCATTTTCTCGATTTCTTCATCCGGCTGTGGATGTTGGGCGAAGAATAAGTGGTTTTTAAGTAAACTGAAATAACAAGGAATAAATAATTTGCAGAGGAAATCAATAGGTTTTAAAAGAAAAAGTAATCATTAACTAACTTGCCCTGCCAGTGTTGATGGGGGTGTGGTTTTCTCCCTGTTAATTCCTTGATTTGGATATTGTTTTCTGTTTCATTGTCCCAATTCTTTCAGATGGCGGTTAAATAAAATCCTCTTACTAAAAGAAACAATATGGAGGACTGTAAAAAGAAATTAAAAGGAGTTTTATTTAAAAAAAAATCTTAATAAAGGTACAGCTAGAAGAATGGTTTGGTTCTCAAGCAAAGCTTTCCAAGAAGACATAGGAAAAAACATAAGCTATTTTGGATGAGATAAAAAGAAAAGAAGAACAATTTAAATTTCCAGAGAATATAAGTATTTCTCAACAAATTAACTTCTACAAGGACAATTATCTATGTTAACAGAAATAGAAATAAAAGTGAATGAAAACAAAAACAAAAAAGTTAGGTTTGCAAATAAACCAGAAATGTGGTTGGCATACAAGTTACAAAAAGAAAAAGAAAAGAAAATGATCTTGAAATTACAAGAGGGAGACATGGTAATAACAGATAATGTGGTTGTGCAAAAATTATTTCATCACTATTATTCAAATTTATATAAAGGACAAGAAATTTTCCCGGAGAAAATAAATTAATATTTACATGAACTAGGTTTTCTGAGGATTACAGAGAAATAGAAATAGATTATGGGCTAATGTGGGCTAATGGGCTACAGTGTAACAGTAAGGGAAGTTTGTGAAACTATACAAAAGACTGAAATAGGAAAGGTGCCTGGATTAAAATGGGTTACCAGCGCCTTACTATAAATGTTTTGAGGATGACCTTTCCAACCTTTACAAAATACAATGAACTCTATTTTAAAGAGGAGAAGGGGCTGGAAAAAGGATAATATAGCATTAATACCTAAGAAGAAACATGATTTGACTAACACTATCAGCCAATATCATTGTTGAATGAACACTATAAGTTGTTTGCAATGATTTTGGCTGAGAGTTTGAAAATAATTTTGCAAGAATTTATTCATGAGGATCAATGTGGGTTTTTACCTAAAGAACTATTAAAATGCAATATTAGAAACGTTTTGGACATTTTGGAATATCTTGGAGCAACATAATGAAAAACAAGCCACATTGATTTTATTGGATATAGGGAAGGCCTTTGATAATTTGGGCTGGACTTTCCTATTTAAAGTTTTGGAAGATATGGACTTTGGAAAGAATTTTATTAAATGGATAAGATCAACTTCACAGAAAGTACAAATAGTTATTAATGGAGATCTAGCAAAGCCCTATGAGATACAAAAAGGATCAAGATGGGGATGGCTCTTGTCTTCTCTCCTGTCTACTTTAGGTCTTGAGATATAAGACAAGATAATTTTTTGAATAAAGATTAGAAAAGAGACTTATAAGCTAAGGATATTGCTAACTTTCCCATTAATGTTTTGGAGAATCCACTAAAGGGAATACTGTAGAAGCATTCATGAGAAAAATTGATATATTAGCAGATTGTAAGATTAACAAACAGAAGATAAAGATGTTAATAAAAAACATGAAAATAGAGGACCAAACAGAATTGATGAAATAAATGGATTTTAAGATTGAGAAGAAAGTAATATATTTCGGTATCACCACGAGAATTATAAATTGTATGTTATTTCAAAATAATTATGTTAAGATCTTGAAAGAAGATGAAAAGGACTTGTAAAAAAGGGAGAAACTGTTATTGCTGGAGATAAAGATGAATGTTTTACCTAGAATTTATTTTTTGCTTCTGACTACCTGTTTTGGCAACTGATATATTATTTAAACAGTGGCAAAAGTATACCTCTAATTTTGTGTGGCAAGGGAAAAGCCACAGGTTATTTATATAAAGTGTTACACAATGTAAAGAAAAGAGAAGGACTGGGTTTATCTTATTTGAAATTGCATTCCGCAGCTTGTTGTTTGGTTTGGTAGGCGTTGCTGAGAAATAGATAAATAAATTTTAGAGTCAGAAGGACATGACCTAAGATTTGGGTAGCAGAGATAATTGTAGTATGATAAAGTTAACGTTAATGTAGATTTTAAAAATCATTATGTTAGATGTGCCCTATTGAGAATATGGAATGGTTTCTTATTTACAGATTTGATAATTTGGCTTGTTTACAATCAGAAAGATTTGAAGTAGATAAAATAATTTAGGGATTAAAACATTGTAAGATTTTGAAACAGAATTGTGCACAAATGATAAACATGATAGCTAAAATATATAACTTTTAACATTGAATTCAAAGTAGACTGAAATTTGAAATAGAAAATTTTAAGAAATGATAAAAATTATAATGAACAGTTGAAACAAAGTGAAAATATGTGATTGAAAGGACTATATTCCACTGTGCTATAATCTTAAACTTTTATAAAATGATATATCATTGCTTTATGACACCAAAAAAAATACCTAGTATTTTTTCTAGCACTAGCATTGATGATGTTACCTAGTTTGGATAATGAAATGTCTACAAGAAAACAATCAAGCTCAGAGAGCACCAAAGACCCCTCAAAAGTTTGTTGAAGGAAAAGTCTTCATCATGGTTCAGTCCAAGCCAGAAATAAACAACATGGCGACTGCTTTAGAAAGAAGGTTGTAGTTTATTGAAGAGGAGAGCCAGACAGAAAGATGGCTCT
>JANHFS010005549.1:58795-72371 GCA_032467975.1 Trimeresurus albolabris | reverse complement strand
GTCCATGAATCATAAAAGGGCCAAGTTTGAAGACCCCTGCAGTAGATGGTCCCGAAAGATTTATTCTGTAAGAATTATCAAAAAATAAAAAAATAAAAAAAAAATGACCACAGCCATATGTCACACCATAAAAAAAGTAGAATTTATCACATGATTATGCCCACTGTCTCTTTTGTTGAGTTCCTCAACTACTTGAGTTCCTCAACTAGTAGTTGAGTTCCTCAACTACTTAGACAGCAGGTATCTTGTACTGGCCTGTATTGAAGGAGTTAGAATTATTTTTTTTCTTCTTCATCATCATCATCATCATCATCATCATCACAATTTAGTAGCAATGTCATTTTGCAAAGAATTATTTGTAAATACAAAATGTGGCTGTCCGTTCCAAAATATGTACGTTTTTATGAAACAATATTGAATAGTAATAACTTCCTTTGCCTATGTAGCCATAGTACCTACACTTATGTTACCAGTGCCCTGTAAATGTCAAAATCTTGGAGTTAAATGTTATCTGGATCACTTAGCTTATAAGCACCGCTATGCTGGAAGAATTTTCTTTCAGTTGCATAGTTGGATTGAGAGATGAATCTTTTTATAAAAGGCAGGCATTTGGCTCAATTACTTGTATATAAAAACATTACATAAAGGATTTTTAAAGAAATATTGCTTTCTGGAATGGACAAATCAATCTGCACAGTATTCTGACAATGAATGACTTATTTGCTCAGGATCCATTTGATTGCTGCTTCCATTTGAACATATAATCAAAGCCCATTGTGATATGTAAACATGGTATTTTTAAAAAAAGCCAAGAGTACTTATTCAGTCATATTTCCTGCTTTGAAATCTAAAGCCAAAGAAGATATCTTACTAGGATGGTAACAAAGAAGAATTACTTGTTCCTTCTTTCCAAATCTCTGGGTTTTTTTTCTCTTGGTGCTTTTTGAGATTATTTTGCTAAAGTTTTAAAGAAATTGTTTGCTGAGATTATTATTCTTAAGTGTTACTGGAATAAATGTGAGTGCATAATATCTCTTTAATACACATGAATATAAAAGATAACTTTAAGTTTCTAAATGTGCCATTTCACACATGAACTAATATCTGTTTTAACCATTATATAATTTCATTTTTTCTATTATACCTTTAACCCAGGAATCTGCAAACAGATGGATGATGGACTAATTCAATAATAGAGATGACATATTCCCTGAAAATTAGAAAAAATAATGCCTCAAACCTCAGAAGATTATCACACTTTGTGAGATTTAGTCTATATAAGCTTGAAATCCCACATAGTTTCCCAGACGAATGCTGAAACAAAATAATAGTTATTTTGCTCTGAACAAAATAACTATTGTAGCCATTTTGTATAATTACCAAAACTATTGGGAATACAAAATAATGTGATTTATGAGACAGAATTGATTTGAATATAGGCTTCAAGCTACAAATGATTCTGTATATTCTGGGAATATATAGCTTTATAATCACACTTGTTTTGCAATTTTACTCAAGAATGAAGTTCAGTCTTGCAAATTTATTATACTATGGTGGATTATGTTCTTTATTATCTTACAGTAGGCAGGTAAGCAATAATTTAGAGGTATCTGTTCTCACATATCTATGAAAATGGAAGTACCCATTGGAATATATAGCAGATGTTTGAGATCTTTTAATGAGTGAATGAGATTATGCATAGCTTATCTGCATATATTATCAAAATGATGGAACAAATGTTAGTTTCAAAAGTTCATCATAACAATTTTGGAAAACTATTCCAAGATACTTTACAAATGAGAAATTCACTTTCCAGCATTTAGTACATTCTGTCTCCCTGTTAAGCTTGTAAATCACTAGTCTATAAACAGAAATGTGTCTTGATTAACACAATTCTATGAATGTTTTATGATCTTCTGAATGTGAAAATCACTTCAAAAGAGAAATTATAAACATTATTAAAGTACAAATTACAAGTAAGTGTTCCCAAGATTAAAATTATATTAATTAATAGATAAAATCGTTATGTTGCTAGCAGTAAGGCTTGAAATTATTACAATACCACTGGTTAAAATTTGTATTTAACTGAATCTTTTTTTCTTTTTTGGGGGGGGGGGAATCTAATCTGAATCTAAAAATCTAATCTGAATCCATGAAACTTCAATTCCAATTTCTAAGTGACTTGTAGAACATGCATACATTATTAGAGCTGGAATTGAATATAACGTATATAGTTTCTGTATGTCCATACATTCTAAAATGAA
Source organism: Trimeresurus albolabris (assembly GCA_032467975.1). Lineage (NCBI taxonomy): Eukaryota > Metazoa > Chordata > Lepidosauria > Squamata > Viperidae > Trimeresurus > Trimeresurus albolabris. Next base: position 70,107 of record JANHFS010005549.1, on the reverse strand, counting down.
GTTTGCTTCTTTTATTTTAGAGCTTCCAATCAGTACAATTCTTTACTGTGAATTGAGGTGTTAAATATTATGGCCACTAATTTTGTGGTCATACTGCAGCACAAAAGTCTCTCTGATATTCCACTAGCATTCCAGCTAAGAGTGCAGCTACAAATCACGCTTTAATATATTGAATATTTCTCAAAGTGAAAAGAATTGTAATAGCTACTTTATTGCTTTATTTGGGATCAAGAGATCAGCAGGAAACCCTATACCATTTCAGATATGTGGCTGTCCTGTTTTTTCTTTCGTTGTTAATTATTATACCATCAGCACATAATGTCATCCTTTTTGTTTTACTGCTATAGCAATATTAAAAAATGAAAGGAAAAAAAATAGGGAAGGAAGGAGGTTGGTCCTCCATCAGGGAACTGGAGAGAATGCCAGTTATGCAGGCAATTGACAAGTATATGTTCTGCCACTTGCTGATTTCTACAAAGGATCTGTCTTTAAAACTGTCAAAGAGCCTCTTCTGGCAATGCAGAAAATAGAGAAGACCTGTCAATAATGTTTTCATATGGACATTTCACTTTCTGTGCTTTCTGAAGAGGATCTATACTGTAATAAGGTTCTTTCTCATCCATTCATGTACTGTAAATGCCTGATGTCTTCCACTTAGACAGGCACCTTATCTTAACCAAGTAACTCCACAAGAAGTCATCATTCTAGTATGCTGACAGCTCTTCAGGAATATCTGAAAAAGAAATCCCAAGGCAGCTGTGGTACTCAAGATTACAATGGAGGTGATGGACTGTTGACATCTCCTAGGGTACTGTCAATCAAGAAATTCTTAGATGAAGCCAGACAAGTGACAACACTATAATTCCATAGGATTTATTTTAAAAAAAGAAATAATAGACTTTGTCTTTGGGTAACCTCTGGCTTCTGCAAACTGGCTAATAACATAGAATTTGTTAGTTTGAATATAACAAGAGTTGTTACAAATTGAATTTTAATGGGACTGTCGTTGGTGGTCTTCTGAAATTGGAAGATGTATCTGAACTGAAGTTGGCAGAAATATGTGAAGTAACTCTTCAGAGAAAATATTTTCAATTGTAATCAAATATTTCTTTTGGAAATAGCCACAAGATTTAGGAATATAAAAATTTCTATTCTATTTCAAAATCATGTGACTTCTTATGAAGAATTCCATTCTAGGTTGTGTTCATATTAGTAGGTTATATCTTCAAAGGACAGGGAAGTCTGTGTGATGAAGCATTGTTTCACAGATTCCAGTGACTGACAAGCATGAGAAAGAATAACAAGAAAAATCTACATCCATTTCTGTCTTATCTTGATGTCATCTATTTTCCATGTCATTTTTGGTATAGCCAAGAATCCTACTTATGCAATATATTTCCAGACTATTGAGGCACTATAGTGTAAGAAGACATGGAATACATCATCTGATTTTAAAGGATCATTGCACAATGAATGAAATTATTTTGATCTTTTATAACATTATTTCTTATTATTTGAGTTTAATATATTAAAGCTAAATAAATTGTTTTGTTGTAATGAGCCTTACGTATCAGTTAACACAAAAAAGAATAAGATAGTTAAAGCATCTATTTTGACTCGGGGATGAATTTAGCAGTCACTCCAGAATTTTTCAACATTTCATTTATTGGATCCAAGCTTTACCGCAGCCAAACAAGTATTTTTCTTGCATTTTAACTGTTTTTCATTCTTTTATGTTTATAAATAATAAAAATACTTATCAATCAATTTTTGATTGATTTTTATCATATTTATATTATTTGACTTATTGTTCTCTGTGCCACATCATTAATTGTATTTTTTAATTTATTATATTTTTCATCTGATACAATTGATCTCAATAGCTTATAGTAATAACATATATGAAAACATTTCCATTTTATAAAATGGAATATTTATATATTTATAAAATTATAAAACCAAGAACCATAGTACTTTAATCCACCCCAGAGATCGTGCATCACGATAGGCCTTCAGGAACAAGTCTGTTTTCAATAATTTGCAGAAGATACCAACTTCAGTTCAGTTAAAAATCTTTCTTCTTTTACCTTGCTGTCCATAATGCCTACATTGTTGTATACTGATAGCAAGTGAACTCAATGTCTTGGATCTCGAAAAACATGTTCCCAATGTCAGCATCCAAGCTGCTAATTTTGCTCTTCTGTTAAACTTATAAAAGACTGCATGTTCTTAGCTGTAGCTTTGGCTTTATCTTGCTATAACCTTTTTACACCTACTACTGTTTTTAGTACTTTATTTTATAATTTTACTGTTTTATTGTTGGTTTATTGTATTTTATGGTACATTATATGTTCGTTAGAACAATAGACTTATTTATTTACATGCTTACTTACATTTGTCCTATACACTAATATCATGACATCTCATGGTTTTACAAACAGTCATACTATGTTAGTTAGGCACATAGCACTGAAGGAAAGAGAAGGATAAAAAAGAACTTTAAAACTAACTTGGACAGCAACAAATAGTGAGAAAAGTATTATACATAGAAACATAGAAACTTTTTTGGGGGATAATCTGTTCAGCTTTACCAAATTTATTTTGAAATGGGTGTAATTACAACAGTATATCATAGCCCTGATTATATTATTTGCACATGAATCTCCCTACATAATGAGTAAAAGTAATCCAAACGTATAATATTCATCCATTTGTTTTATTTAATCATCACAAATGAAGATTTCTATTTCAGTCAATGTATTTTGTCCTTTGTCATCTATAGACACTTTTGTTCAGAAATTACCAGAAAAAGCATGAACATCAATCAATTGTACAAATAATAAACATTTTAGAGTTAACTTATAAAATTGTTTTGAACAGTATACTGGAATCAGTCCACAAAATTTGTCCCCACAAAAATAAACCAGACATGAGATTTTATGGAATATTTTATCCTCCCAAATTTTTATGTCTGTATTACAATAAATAGTGCAGAATGTCTCATGATACCAAATCATGATGTTACTATTAATGTATCACCACATAGATATAAATTACTCAGAGACCGCAGTTTCAAATTATGAGGAGAAAGCTACAGAAAATGGGACAAGAATTAATACCATACATAATTCTTTTCAGCATTAAAAATGTGCAGAGCATTCATGTTACAGTGTGAACAAACATTATGCTGGTAGTTGTGAATGTTGGAAGCATACAGATAATTCATCCTCTTGGAAAATTTACATCAGGCTAGCACAATTAATGTTGATTAGCATCCCCAGTAATTTACCAGAAATTAAGTCATTTCATAAAAAATATAAAAAGCTTGATGATGATCAAAGCCCAAATGACATATGTCTTTAACTGCCTCTTTGCCTAGTAGATTTGCAGGCAGTGATAGTAGCATTTTGATATGTGTGGGATTTGCAATCTAATATTTTAATTATGTTATAGTATATTACCTCTCTCTTTTTCCCCAATATAACTCAACATTCTATATGTGGAACTATTGAAATTTTTAGAGTTGAGATTCAGTAAATTTTGTTTACTTAACCATGATCATTTTTATTGCTTATTTCTACCATTTGATAAGGTGGGGGAAACTATAAAGACATTATGATTCTTCTACTGTTAATGCTATGATGACATTTTACATTTGGCCATCTGGAGATTATGAGCCCAGGAAACTTTAAAAAAACACCTCAATTCATAAAAAAATTCAAATGTTACTATTCATATGTTCTAAAGCACATCCTTGACTTGCTTGCACTCATTATAGCAATTATTCATACAAATTTTATATTGTTATGCAAGTGTTATACTTGAAGACATCCAGGATTCAAATTCTGTAAATGTGATATTACAGCAAATGCATGTAAATCATGGAGCTAAGTTTTCCATTGTAATCCTTCCCACTCCATATAAATTAATTTTAGTTGTATTGTTACAACTGTGGGTTAACTAACTGTAGTATATTTGTGACTAACAAATCATTATGCTGACATTTATTGTTATCTAAAAGATATGGAAGAAAAGCGTTCAAACACATAAGGTTAAATAATAACAGATTTCCATTTATAGATGCAAATAAACAATTGTCTGTTTCCGTAGTAGAAGCTCTGTAAGCCTGGAACAGTAAACCAACAAACCAAACCAACAAACAGTAAAATGGAAATTTAGAGACAACTGAATTAAATGCAACTGTAATTTTCATGGACCAGATCCCTCTTTTTCAAATACACAAATCTAGTATACTGTAAATTTCATACTGATTATATTATGGTCATAAGGAAAATTATTATTCTTGCAATACCAACTGGCACTCTTGCTTAATACTGAAGTATCTGAAGTTGTATTTTTTAGAAAAGTCTAGCCTCAACAATTGTTTCCTCAGAAATGTGGAATCTTCCTGAATCTAAAGGAGTCTGTTTAAAATGAAGAAGTATTAGTTATGATTCAATATAGATGTATTTATATGAGACATATATTAGCTATTCTCAGGAAATACTTTTTAGTTATTAAAATGTTGTGACTGAGTAAATATGTCATTTGGTATATTCCTTATTTACTGGGCTTTTTCCCAAAGAACTTTTCTGAAATGCCTCCAGAAAAGACCTTAAAAACATTAAGCGGTCCTGTTAGCTTTCTCGGTGCTTTAGCAGTTTTCTGAAATGGTGTTGAAAACTCTTACACTGAGACAAGAGCAGGGAAAAGTTTATTTAAATATGAAAACACTTGCTAAGAGTAAATTATCTACAAAATATTGCTTTGGGTGAATGTATTCATTTATCAGATATCTAACGAGTCACACAATTTTGCCATCATTGTATCCTATGTACATGGGTGACCATGTCATTTTGGTAGCAGATCACTGCTCTGTACTTGCTACTATGATCTGAATTGGGAAGAACTGGATTATTAATCATAGAGCATCCATTAAAATGGCTTGTGCTTTTACTACAGTTATAGTAGGATAGACACGGTTAAGAGCTTTAATTCCGTATGATCTACCATACTGTTGTATACATGCTGAGAGTTATAGAAGGATCGTCTGATGTTACTTAATAATTGATGGTCAACTTTTTCCTGAATGTGAAATGTAACTAGAGCTATCAGTTTTAGCTATCTGGTTTAGATAATGAAATTACTGAAGATAAAAGGAAAATATACGCAAGCACTGTTTTCCAAATATTTTTTTCCTGAGAAATATCATTCCTATCACTTTTTAATACTTTAATTACTTTAATTATCAGGTATGACTGATAATAATACTAAAGCCAATATTAATAAAAGCAATTAAGAAAGATAGTGACCCATGTTTGCAGAAGGCGCTTTTGAGCTTATTCTGAATCCAGTATTATATTTCCTTCAATTGGAATAGGACTGCAAAACTAGGAAAAGGAATTTATAATGTAAATACAGCTATAATGTAATGTTATGTATATTTTTATATGATGTATACTTTTGTATAATGCATAATGTATAATTTTATGTACATTTTTTATTGCGTATCATCATCCCCATCCCAGAAACACATCAAGAAAGTGAGAATTATGTGAGAATTTTATTCAGGTGAAACTTTGTCTTAAAGGATGTATCTATATACAAGTGTATGTCTGTAAGTGTGTATGTGTATAACTTATACATGCATGTGTTGTGGCATATAGACACACACTGATTCTTATGTAATAAACAGTTTTGCATGCATGTTGTCTTCACTGCACTGTCTAGGCAAAAGTGCAAAATACAAAATACATTTAGGAGCCATTTATATGAGACCTAAGTGCAGAAGTTCACAGAAATAGTGAAGGCACATTAGGGATTGTTTGAAACTTGACAGATGGTGAATGACAGAGCTCATGGTGGGAGGACATGGCTAGAATATCATTTGGAATAGAGCTACTACTAGTACTTTGGAGAAACAACAAAGAGTTTGGACGGTTTACCCTGCTTTTTCAGGGATTGTTGCTTGATTCTCTGAATTTTGTATAATTTCTTCTTTTTCATACTTAAAAATGCTACTTTTTGTAGCATTTGGTATAGCATGTTCTTAATCTACTTTTTGTAGATTAAGAACATGCTATACCAAAGCTATAATGCATTTTAAGCACTACAGAAACTACTTTATTTTTTAATTAGCAGAGATGTTTTTCTATTGAATCCTTTGCTCAAAGCACACTGACATTGGGACCTGTGGTAGTTAGAAATTGTTATGCTTAAAGCATTGTCAATAAGTCCATTGTGTTTCAAGATTGGCATTTTGTTTACCTGTCCATCTACATTGCAGTGAATTATGCACTCAGTTTGCTCTATTATCCTACCTTCATCTAGTGCAAAGTATCATAAATGCAATCCCAGGGATATACCGTATTTTTCTGTGTATAAGACGCACCCTTGTATAAGACACTCTGGCACATGTATTCCAAGCTTACAGTAAACAAAGTCAGTGCTGGGAGCAACCGCCTCCCAGTGCTCTAAATAGACCTTCCGGATGACCCCACTCCCAACCACCTAACCAGCATCTGTCATGATGAGCATGCATAGTCAGTTCACAGCAGCAGCCTTCCAACCCTGATAAACAAACCGGCATGAGCACCGGCATGATAGCAAGGCAAGGGAAGCGAAGGCAGGTTTTAAACTCCCCACCATTTCTCCATGCCAATCAGCTGTTCGGTGGAGCGCTGAACAGCTGGTCCAGCAAATCCGGAAGTTCGGCTGACCGCTATTATCAAGCAGGACGGCCTCACAGCTGCATTCCACAGGGTCCCCGGCCAGCATACAGTTACAAGGGAGGGAAATGGCTGTCACTGCCATCCATGCTGCTGGTCTCATCTGCTACCTCCGGACGCCACCATCCAACGATCTTGCCCCCTCCCCCTCCATTAGTGGCAAGCCCACAAGGGCTTGACACCTGCACCTGCAGCATGGCAGCAGCATGTAAAGAACCCACACAGGCATGCCCTGGGCTGCGGAGGTTATCATTATTTTTTTGTGTATAAGATGCATCTGATTTTGAACAGGGTGTTTGCAGGAAAAAATAGTGTCTTATACATGGGAAAATGCAGTAATTACCTTGAACTAAATCTCACTGAATCACTGCTGACTCATTTTGGGGAAGATATATAAATGTAAGTTGTCATTATCAAAAACATACTGCTTTTTATAGGACCTTGCAACTGACTCCTATACAGGAGCCACAGGCCCAGTTCTATGCTAACTTCAGTAGAGTTTGCATCAGCAAATCATTTTGAGAACTTGGTTGGAAATGGCTTTTTGAAGAAAACATTATTTATGGGTTTCTGACATTTAATAGATGAATGTACTGTGCAAAGTGCTATCCAACTGGCATAAAAATTAAACTTCTCACCCAGGAAAATGCAAGTTAAAAAAACCTTATGAAAGCAACCTATAAATGCTCCCCCCCCTTTTTTTTTTTTTCTTTGCTAAAGACTTGGAACCCAATGGTGGTGAGGGAGGAAGAAATGTATCCTTTTCCTGTAGACAGTAAGGCTTCTTCAAAAAAAGTAAAGAAAGAATATGTCATACTGATAGGGTCACTTACAGTTTTCTGTAGGCTGAAAAGTGGATTGCAGGCAGATGATAGTGCAGCAGACTTTTGTTTCTCCTTTCCTCCCCCCAACCACTGGCAAGCACATGGCTTGACAAAATGCCATCCGAACATGCTTTCAAACAGTGAGCTCATTGTGAAGCTCAAGCCGAGTTGGATGATTGAGGAGCACAACATGCTCAACAGATGTAAAAGAAAGGGGGAGATGGAAGGGAGGAAAGGCGGATATAATTCATGATTTTTCTTAAGTGAGGAATAGTTTCCACAGCCAGGTTCTTATTGATAGCAAGAACTGTATGTAGGTGTATGTGAGTTTGATATATAATGATGGTTAGCACAGCAGCCATTGCAAATCTTTACTCTAACCATTAGATTAATTTCCTTTTCTTCAGCAATTTATTTAACTTATGATTCTTTAATAAGAGCATGTGGACTGCATTTTCAATTTCAAAGCAGATTCATATGAAGATTTTTAAATTATGAATTATGAGTCCTTCGCTTGTTGGTAGGTAATGAATATCAGGCTGAAGCTCTGGACAAGCTATGAATGCATAGATTTTTGCAAATTTAGTTGGTGTCTGTTCTACAGATATTCTTAATGAGATTCCTGCTATTTTTTCTTCAATTTCTTGTTTTAAAAAAACTAAAACTAAACACACCCCTTTTATATTTTGTGAAATTAATAAGAATAATCTATAGTTCTTTTTGAAGAATTGTTTTCTCTTCTTTTTTCAACCTCAAAGGTTGAAATGCCCTTACATAGAAGTAAAAACATAACCTGTGTCCTGCCACTGATTGACTTTCTGGATTTTTCCAACCTAAATCTGGAAAAAAATAGCAGTATGAATAAGGAGAAAAAAGAGAAGACATTTTTGATTTGGTTAATCTGGAACACATAGATCATAAGCTCTTCTGAGAGTAAAGACACAATCGGTTCTTCAAATATTCCTAAACTAAACCATCTGAAATCTACAACTTCAAAAGTAAATAATATGATTCATCTTTTATACGAGGGCAAATTGGAAATAAACCTCCATTTGGTTATCAATGACAGACACTCACAGATACAGAACTTTTATTACACACATTAGAAAACTACAACATTACATTATTTTTCAACATAATCATAATTCAAATTGTCATAATGTCTTACAAGGTTTGAAACTCCTTAGTAGTAGTCACTAGGCACCAAATCTGGGCTATAAGGGGAGGGTGATCAAAAACATCCCAACAGAACTGCTTCAAAAGTTCTTGGATGCGTCTAGCAGTGTTGGGCGAGCCTTTTCTATAATAAAAATCAAACATTATATAGTTAAATTTTGTGAATATAATTAAATTTTGTGAATATTATATGCATTTAGCAATTTAAAATTATTTATAGAATTTATATATTATAAATTCAAAATAATATTCAAACAAACAAAGTATTAATGCAAATTATTGCAGCATGCTTTGCAAAAAAAGGTAAAAGTGCTTACCAAAGGAGAAATCATTTTTCATGTTTTTAAAAAGGCAATGATGCAGAAACAGGACAAAATGAATTTAAAGTTAGAAGAAATGAGAACCTGGGTGAAATTGACATTGACAGATTTGTTCATCCCAAGAACTCAGTTGCAGATCCTCTGGGAAAATGTAAAATTTCAAGTATCATTAAGCTAATTAAAAATCTGATAGCTCAGAGACTAACAGTATTATGATCTCCTTAATCTGGAGAGGAAAATGTAATTGCTGCTGATTCTTGCAAAAATAGTCTTTCAAAGCTGAACAATAGAAGCCTTGAATAAACATCTTCCCCTCATTTTTTTTAAACCACCAATGGTACAAAGCTGCCAAGGTTAATGAGAACTGAAAATGGTACTTTCTGCCATTGATCAGCATCTTAAGAAAGAGAGCCACTCATACATGTGAAGAAAAAATAAAATTTTGTGTGGTATAGCTGACCTATTTATGTAAACGAGTTATATAGGAGTTAAGACGAAAACAGAAAATGTTTCCTATTATTAATATTTCACAATTTCAGTGAATATAAAATTGTAATAATACAGAAACCTCTAACAGTCTAGCATGAATTTATAGCTATGTTCATCAATAAACTAGGCCAGATTTTGGACTGATTTCCTGTTTCAGTGCAGTGCCAGGAACACAGAAAACAGAGGCTCTGTAATGACCTCTTTCCTAATCTCAAATCATTTCCTGAAGATATCTTCGTATGACTCTCTCCATACCTAATCAGTGAACTCTTGAGAGGTTAGTGGATTCCTGTTTACTAGCCACACCCCACTGTCAAATGCCTGTTAATGAATTCTTCAGTGACTACAAATATTAGCCAAAAACCACATTCCTATTATGGCTTATTGCACAGCTGCTAAGTGAGACATTGCCAGCAGATAAATCCTATTTTTCTAAATGCATTGCTATGAAAGAAATCAAGCAAATCCTTTTGGACTCCAATTTACTGCATAATTTGACTACCAATATCAGACTAATTTTTTATAAATAATAAAATAAACTTAAAATTTGTCATGCATGCCAGAGTTCTCTAAATCTAATCTGATAGGAAACTACCTTTTTTACGAGCCACCTTTACAAGATATTGGTGATCTTATACTTATTATCTTATTTCATTTTTTAAAAAGCAAGCATTATCTTAAAAATACACAAGCATCATATACCAACTTTAATCAGTGGTGCGATTCAAATACCTGAACAACCAGTTCTCTCCGTGGACGCCACTTCCGGAAGTCCATTCTGAGTCGGGAAGGCCTCCCAGACCCAGAACGGACCACCAGAAGTGCGTGGACGCAACTTCTAGAAGTCCATTCTGAGCCGGGGAGCCCTGGGGGAGGCCTCCCAAGCTCAGAATGGATTTTCAGAAGTGGCATCCATGTCTGTTCTGGACCTTGCGAAAAGGGCTCAGGCATCAGCTGGTTCGCTGAAGTCAACAAAAAAATAGCTACCGGTTCTACTGAACCAGTGCAAACCAGCTGAATTACACCACTGACTTTAATATAAAAACACTTTGATTTGATTACTCACTATGGATTTGTCTGCATTTCACAAGGTTTTAAATATTGTTGCTCATCCACTTTCTTCATATGTTTATCAAAAGACAAGTAGTTGTGAAACTATTCCCATAGACCAGGGTTTCCCAAATTGTGAAGGGCACCTCTCTTGGAGAGGTGCAGACAAAGTCCAGGGAAATGGTAGAGGAGTTTTTTATTACATTGTTACAATTAATCCATATTTCCCAAAATTTCATTTATTGGCCATTTATTGGCCATTTATGTTCATTTTAGTGTTAGGATTTAAGGGGGAGGTGTGTACCTTCATATTACAATAAAGGGAAATATGAGGGCAAAAGATTTGGAAATCATTTATTGTCTTCCAGATTTGTTGTTTTATTTTAATAATATTGAGTAGGAATCATCAAAGTAGCTAATGAAAAAAAAATACTGTAAAATGCAGATTAGGATTGCAAGTCAAAATAAGCAAGAAAATTTATTTATTTATTTATTTATTTATTTTATTTTATTTATATCCCGCCCTTCTCCCTGACGGGACTCAGGGCGGCTCACAGCATATTAAAACACACAAAACAAGTTGACAAACCCCCCCCATAAAAGCCAATTAATAAACCAAATAAATAAAGCTGTGATTAATATTAAAACATATGTTAAAAATCATCCCTATACTAAAAACCACCCTAGGTCAGGCCTGCTTGTTGAAAAAGCCACGTCTTGAGGGC
>JANHFS010005549.1:40272-58695 GCA_032467975.1 Trimeresurus albolabris | reverse complement strand
GGAAGTTTTTAAGAAGAGACTGAACAGCCGTTTGTCTGAAATGGTGTAGGGTTCCTGCCTGGGCAGGGGGTTGGACTTGATGACCTCCAAGGTCCCTTCCAACTTTATTATTATTATTATTATTAAAACATTTCTACTCCACCCGGGCCTTTTAATTAAGCTCTTTGTTTTTCCTACTCTTTGACTGAATCTTAAATTATATTCTACCCTAAAGTTCAGCATTGTGATATCCAAAGCTTATTCAGGTATAAAATATGGTCCTACCTTCTTAGTTTTATTTCCCCTCTTACAAAGAAACTCAGAAACTGATTTATCACATTCTTTCCCACCTTTGTCAGATATCCTATTAAAAGTAAGCCAGAGCTGTCGAGCTTTTTCTCAGGGTAGATCAGATATTTTGCCTGCTTAGCTTATCAAATCCCTCCAACCTAATTCTTTTGTTGCGATTCCCACTGAACTTCTTCTAGGGCAGAAGTCTAAAGTTATTTTGGACTGCCTCGGACACAGTTGATCAAGAATTGGGGAAGCAGCAAAAACAATCAATTCAAAAATGGAATGATAGGAAAAAACACACCATTCATTCATCTTCATTTTTTTTTCGTGGATCGCATTAAGAAGAAGGCAGTCTCCTTTTGGAGAAATTCACTTTAAACATCGGGCAGATGGGCAACTTTTTAAATATTATCCCATGATTATTAAACACGAACACATCATAGACATTGAAATATCATCTGATTTAACAGCCTCCATCTTTTTTCCATTTCCTGTCGCATCACATGTCCGAAATATTCTAACTTTTATTTTTTAATTGTTTTGATGATTTCCCTTGGCTTTCCCCGGCGGCTTATCACCTCCTCATTTCTGATCTTGTCAACCCAGCTTATGCATAACAGCCGCCTGTAAATCCATATTTCAGATGCTTCTAGTATCTTCAGAGACCAACTCTCTACTCCATAGAGCAGGATAGAAAAAATATAACATCTGACAAGCCTGATTTTCAATTTTAGGCTTATGTCATGACTGCAGAAGGGGTGGATTGTAAGGGATGAGGAAGGGAAGTTACATAACTGTGATCATCATTCCTCAATAAGCCACATTTTATCAGCGGATAGATTTCTTTTCTGAAAAATAAAGCAGGCAGAAGTAATTTTTACATCATTTTGCACTGGGCCAGGCGTGTGGGTTCCACGTACATGCGTGGAATGAGCAACTCAGAACTTGTTTTGGAAGTCTGGACTTGGAGGACCTCCCCGTAGAGATCGGATTCCATTTCCCCCTCATTATATACGAGAAAAGCTTACCAATGTCCCTATTTGGCATTCCCAACCTCATCCCTGCGCTGCGGATTGGGGCGTCGAGTGGGATCTTTCCTGGCTACCAATCAGGACAGCTCTAAATCACGGTGCAGGAGCTGTTCAATGGGGGCGGCTATAAAACTTAGCCTCCCTGTTCTGTAACAGCATGGCGGTTGCCGGCTTCGCAAACCACGGTCTGTCCTAGCCACGTTTCACCCCGGCCTTCCATTTTTGTCAGGTGGGCTGCCTTGTGCCAGGAAACCTGGAGGCCCATCATCAAAAGCCAGGTGCAAGATGAGGACTAGCTGTCCAGTGTTTCTCAACCTTGACAATTTTAAGGCATGTGGACTTCAACTCCCAGAATTCCTGAGCCAGCCATGCTGAGGGGAAAGGGAGAGGTTTCCAAGCTGAGCTATGCTGGCTGACGAATTCTGGGAGTTGAAGTCATAAAAGAGCCAAGGTTGCTTATCCCTGGACTAGGCATACCCAATTCCTTAACTGTTCTTCGTATGTTTTAGCCTCTAACCTCCTCATCATTCTTGTTGCTCTTTTCTGCACTCTTTCCAGAATTTCAGTTATAATGTATATAAATATCAGAGCCTTAATTATAATGCAAATATCTAACATACTATGACCAAATAATCTTGCCCACAAACCTTTCTAAAGCAAAATACATGTTAGTATCATTACTTAAGGAACTAGGGCATGAGTACATAACTAGAGCCTCTCCAAATATTGTAATCAAAATGTCATTTTCAGTGTTCTTGAAGGGAAACTTAATTTTAAAATTGAGTAGACAGATATATTAGCTACATTTAAGTGTGTTTAGTTTTTGTCATAATGTTAGAATTAGAAAGTAATGAAAGCACCATTTAAACTATTGTCTAATTCTCTGTTCAGTGCAAGCATCCAAATTAAACAGTATTTTGTTCACTCAATATGCAACAGTATGTTTTATTATCTTTCTAGATCATAGGTGTCAAACTTGCCACGTCACATGACGTGTCGCGATGTATCACGATATTTTTTACATTGCTGGAACTGGAGTTGCAACCAGCCCGCTGGCCGGTAGTTTGACACCCCTGTTCAGATTCTTCTTACTTTTGCTATCAAACTACCTTTTCTGAAGTTCCCCTAATTTTCTTCCAGTCATCTGGCACTTCATCCATTGTCCAGAATTTTTCACATATCGTCAACAAGTTTCTTCATATTATCCCAAAGAATAGTTCACTGTAGCCCAGATATTTAAACTTATTCAAAGTTATTCCTTGACCATATTTTCATCAGTTTCAAAGTTGAATCCTAACCCTTCATTCTGGTCTTCATAGTTGCTTCATATGGAGTGCACACATTTACTCCTTATAGTTTTGAATACCAGTATGTAGGCTTCCTTATTAACTATCCCTCTTTTAACCTCCTGTATCCTTCTTTGTTTTAAGATCTGAACTAAAATGCTCCCTCAGTCTCTCTCCCACCCTCTGTCCCTCCCTTCTAATGATTTCAGCATCTGAGCTAAAGTGTCTAGTTTAGCAACACAAGGAGGCAAAATAATGTAACATTACCATATGTCTTTGTACTTGTCAAAAATAAAGCCAGGAGGCAAAGCCTAAGGAGTATTAGACTTCTAACAGCTGTGGTTATGTTTGTTAGTCTAATCAGCCATCTACTTATATTGGAATGTAACCTTAAAACAAAACAAAAAAGGGGGAGGGAAGAGAAAAAGCTTTATTTTGACAACTCACAGTTTGTGTTTCCCAACAGAAAACTAATTAGACTCAGGAAAAAAAGGGGGGGGACCCACATTTTTCTTTTAAAAAAATGTATAGGATAATCAATATGGAGTGATTTCTGTCCTTCATTCCAGATTTTCTGATTGCTACATCCTAGAAAATGGCAGGGGGTTATAGATGTATAAAATATATATGTTGTAGGAAGACAGCACCCCCCCAGATAAAGAAATATTTTGGGAAATATTGAAAAGGCAGAATATTATATTTCCCCAAAAGAATAATGGAGAAAAACCTAAAAGGCAGAAACTCAGCGGGCCAGCTCTGTAGAAATGCAGGTTTGATAATTCCATTCAGAAAGACTAAGGCCCTATTGATGAGCAAATACTTGAGCAGAAGCCCATTCAAGACAAAATATTTTGAAATCCCTTGCAGCAAAATTGATAGCTAACAATAGCAGAGGGATAGAATTAGAACCAGCAACCTGTCACGCAAAAATCCAACACAGGACATAGCCATCAGCCACAGCCCCAGGGAGGCAGGACATGACCTTTAGGAGGATTGCTGATGGTCCTTTTCTTCTTTCCAATTCACACATTTGCATCTTTGGAGATTATTAATGAATGCTTCTTTTGTTGTCTGGAATATTAGTTTGTTTTGAATCTGTTATATTAATGTTAAAAAAAAACCAAAAGCTATTCTGAAATATAAAGTGCATAAATAGCAAATGCTGATATGACCTTAATGCTAAATTCCAGTTATGCACATATCATATGAATATTATTGAAATGAATGAGAATAGATCTGCTTAATCCAAATAGATTACATAGAAATTGAAATATTTCTTCTTATTGTTATTAAATATTACAATTGTTCTCATGAATTAAATGATGGAGAACATGGACAAGGCACTTAGAATTAACAGTAGAAACAACCATAATTTTGTGTTAGAAATTTCCCTTTTATCCCTTCTATCTCCAAAAAAGATTCTCATCTGAGATATTAGAAATCTGTTCTCGATAATAGTGACTGTACAGTATTTGAAAGACATGGCCTTGGACTTCGTAAAGAAACTCAATACATAGTATTCACATTTGTGTCTAAATGTATCAACATAGAATAGTAATTAATGGAATGGGAGATTTTTTTAGCATTTTAATATAATTGTTCTGTAGTTCTTCAATAGATAATTTAAAAATCAAACAATTCTGTAACAGATTGAGTTAGCAATGCAAGTTCAAACTTTTCCTTCTCATGGATAGCAAATAATAGGAAAATAACAGCAAATAATAGGCATATTGTAATGACTGCTTCAATCTGGCTATTCATTTTTCACCACTCAATCAAATTCAGCAGCAAATTTACCAATTCTCAGAATCATGATTGTGCTGGCCTTCACTAGAAACAGAGCAAACATTTAAAAAAGTTTCCAGAATAGTTTTACCCAGGGAATGTATATCCACAGAGGTCAGTGTTGCCAGACATATTAGGGATGAATTTTAAAATAAACACTGGGATGTTTGGAAATGTTGGTTGTATGCAGATATGTAAAACATGCAAAACAAGGCTAACAGCTGTGGGGTGTTCTCACAAGCCACGTGAATAAAACTGACTCTCCCTCCCCCTGCCTCCCCCCCCTAACAATAAGCACAGAAGATACTTGATACTTCAAGAAGAAGAAGAAGATTATAACTGTGAAGTAAAATCTGACTTTTCAAAACTGTGAAAGCAAATCAAAGTCTCATATTCACATTTTATTCCTTTCCTGGATAAATTTTCAATTTCTGTTACATACTAAAAAGTAAAGAGGTATTTAAAATGAGTTTGTCCAAGAACAGAGATATTAGCATTTCTGTTAGTCCTTTCTCTCATTTCTTATCTAATTCATATATAAATTACTTTCCTGGTTTTTTTTATATGTATGTTGGGATGTGTATGTGCCCTAAGCAAAGGGGCAAAACGGTTTCTTACTGAAAAACTAAAATAATTGGTTGATTTTTTTGAGGGTAATTACTTTGTTCTCTTTTTTCCTTCAAAAAACAAAAGGCATGAACATTTTTCTGCAGTGAAGATGCAGTGATAAACTATGATTGATTGAGTTTGACTTGTCTAAGGGATGTAGTTTATATTCTTTAACACATATTAATCCCACCCTTAATATAAAATAACAACTTAATATAAAATAACAACTAACAGATTGCTCCTAACTAAAATATTTGCTGGTTAGAGATAATAACATGAGATAGATATTTTTTTTTACTAATAGAAACTATCTTCTATTTATTGTACTTTGCTTGTGGCCCTGCAGAAGATCTCTTTGCTGGCTCAACTTTAAGATGGACATCTACACCACCAGAAAAAACTTGTGACAAAGTGGCCAAAGCATGGTGTAGTAAAGTAGATCAGAACAGAAGACAAAAAGGAAAGATGCTATCAAGGCAAATTTGATTCAATAATTATAATATATGAACATAATCATATAGATATCTTGTCAATAGTACAGAAGTGGCTTGCCATTGTCTTCTGCCTTATCTTACTTTTTTCCATTCCAAAGATGCTCCTATACAATTAGGCAAGGGCATTTCCACCCTAGTGAATTTGGGAGACAGAGATAAATATGCTGGATCCTTAAAGGTGAATATACTGGATGTTTATTTAGGCCAGCTTGGTAAAAGGAACCAAACCAAGATTAATTTGAGAGTCAGAGTTTAGAGCCTGAGATATAAATAAGTAAATAATGTACAATCCAATATTCATTGGGTCCTATATGTTCTTAGGAATGCAGCCAAAGTATCTTATCTTTCTGACTCAAAAGAATACCAAATGAATTCCAAATATCACTGTCTATTTTGTATTATCTCTGCAATATGTAGTAAACCAAGATGTAAATTAAGTATGTTATATCACAGTGAAGTAGAAAGGAGAAAGTCTCCAGAAGACAAAATGTGAAATCATGACAGAAATTATTTTGTCTCACAAATAAAACATCTATTTGTATTTTCAATTTGTTTGTTTGTTTTATTATTTAAATTGGTTAGTTTATGATGTTTATATGCTGGTAAATCAGAATATTACAGCTTACGATGTACATAAGCATAAAACAAAGTATACAATTAAAATCACCCATCAAATAATAACATAAAATAACAGTCAATTAAAATATAACATTAGGTGCTGACATAATGACATCAGTGCATTAAATCTTCAAGCTTCAGAGGCTTTAGAAGAGTTGTTGAGCAGCTTTATGAAATGATGTTAGGATCAGTGCCAACTAGCTTCCATAGATGGGTTATTTCTCATGATGGAACATCTTTGAAATTAAAAGATTGATGGTGTTTGATCATGTCCCAAGTGGTTTTTTTTTCTTACGTGTTCAGAAAGCCTGAAATGCTACCTTTGAAAATGACATTTATTTAACAATTGCTGATACTATTGGAAGTACTAGTGGAGTACCTCATAACCAACTTACCACAAGGGAGTAGTAAAATATAGATAGATAGTTAAGAATACAATTCTGTCCCCCTCTATTCTTTCTTTCTAAGATATTGCTATTCAGAGGTCATTTCATCCTGACCTTTATGTACCACCCACACACAAATACCTCACACACAAAGAACATGCTCTTTGTCTCCTGTCCTAGTAAAATATATTTGGACAGGAGTTATGTACTAACTTTTGTTTGTAGCTATAATGTATTTCCTATGATATAATTATGAAATGTGCTTTATTATTCCTTGTTCAGGTTAGATTCCTCCTCTCAGAAATGCTCACACATACAGTATACACAGCATCTTTCAACCTCCAACAGTTATATAGAACTGCTGGATGGAAATGGCATTTGGTGATTGTGGTTCTCAATATTTGTACAAATTATTACTTAACTATTCCTTATTCAAAGAATTTTTGGTTTTTCTCAAAATTGGCTGGCTTAACATAATATAGTAACCTAAAAAAAACCCAAATATATTCTACTTTGGCCTAGCATATAATGTGTACCCCATGAAGGAATTATATACATAACAAATTTAGCAAAGAACGTTCCACTAAAATTAACAAAACAAGGTATTATGTAAATTCCATTGTATGATTCCAGTTTCAATAAACTTCATCTTGGTTCTATCCAGTGGGGTTTACTAGACATAAAAGTAGCCTCAAGATGAGATGGATGTCCAATTCATCAAATGATATTGTGATTAGGGATTTGTAACTACATCAAATTTGATAGGTTCCTGTTGTTTCTATTGATGGAACATTTGTATTGCAAGGGCTATCTTTAGGCTGCTTAGAAGAAAATGGTCCCAGCTAGCATATTGTTAATTAATACTGATCTATTTTATTTCTGTTATTTATTTTGGGTTTTGTATATATAGGAAGGGTTACAAATAGGAGGTTACAGGGAATAGATTCTGAAACAATCAAAATAATCGAGATCCATCTCAGGTACATTATATATTGGAGTTTCTTGCCTATCTAATTTCTCTTTATTCATAAAATGAATATTTATCCTTACATTTTACTTACAGGTTTCCATCTTCTTCACATTCTAATAAGTTTTAATTTTATAACTTAATCTGACGGTTTTAGAAGGAGAATTTTACTTTATAATCAGATTTTATTGGCTGCACATCAGATATCAGTACTTCACATCAGTACTTCTCCATACTTATTTATCTGGGGATAGCTGACTGGTGGCTCTGTTTAAGATAAAGAAAGCTTGTTTGGGTGGAGGTAATTCCAGAATTGTGCAGAAAATTACCCGGACAAAATCAATTCATTCCTAGCTTGATATCTGCCTTGGTGCAGTCCCTATGGAGATGCTCTGGGGAGCAATCTTGCCATGTTATTTGGGAGGAATTTAAACATATTGGCCAATGAAAGTAGACAAAATCTTTATGTTTGTGAGCTTGACTATCTATTTCTTAGATTCATACCCTTTCTGGTTGATAAACGCTTCCAAGGAGATGACGTGCAATTGAGTTTGTCTGGTGATAAATTGTTTTTTGAGAGATGGGATTCAGCCAGTGATGGGATTCAGCCAGTTCGCACCATTTTGGCAGAACCGGTATCTAATTTTTTGTTGTCCAGACCCAGAATGGACTTCCGAAAGTGGCATCCACACAGAGAACCAGTTGTTCACATATTTGAATCCCACCATTGGATGATGCCAGTGACTTTTAAGAAGTGCTGGACAGCTTAAAATTCTTAACAAGTCATCGATGGACCCAACTTTTCTGGACAATTTTCATTCAGTATCCAATCTTACTTTTTTAGAGAAGATTATTTGACAAAGTGAATGCACAACAGTTCCAGTGGATCCTGGATGGAGCAGATTACCAAGATCTTTTCAGTCAGGTTTCAGGTATGGTTATGGGACTGAGACAGCATTGGTTACAACAAGCTTGGTTCAACTCTTGCAAGAATAAGTACCCTTGGATTTTTAGAATTCCTTAATCTAAGAATTTACCATACTTGATTCTATACCTGATGAGCAATAGGGAAGTCCTTGTGGTCTCATGAATGCTGTTCAAAAAGTAGGTGGCAGTCATGACTAAGAAAGCCTTGAGTTATGGGCCAGTTGAACCCTCCCTAGACTAGGAGGTTCTACACTCAGACACTCATTCCCTGGTCACCTGTATGAATTAATGTATTTTTTTCTATTTTGGGCTGCCCTTGAAGAGTGTTCAGAAGCTTCAGGTGGTCCTAGTTGAAACAGCATGTATCTGTGCACATTACACTACTGCTCTTGAGTTGTATTGATTGCCAATTTGCTTCTGAGCCCAATTTAAGGTGCTGATAATAATCTATGAAGTGCTGCATTGCACAAGGCCAGATTATTTAAAGGACCACCTATCTCCAATGACATCTACCCATCCCGTCAGATCCAGGAGAAGAAGCTTGTTGCAGGATCCATCAGCTGGAGAATATAATCTTGTAAGAATCCAGGAAGAGCTGCCTGTTTTTGTAAAAGAATCATACAAAAATCATTCACAAAGCATGATTTGAAAAGCAACAGAGGATTGACTCAATTTTTCCCTGCTAGTGCAAAACAATAACAAAACTAGCTGCAGATGTGCAGATATTGGGTACCGTCCAGCGCTCAGCACGCATAAGCACATCCAACTGAAATCCAACTAAAACAAATGACTATAATCAGAGAGCAAGGGCTTCTTGGTGGGTGATTGTTTAAATTACATATATGCTCCTCCCCAAAATCTCTCATCAATTCATTCCCAAAAGAAAAAAAAATGATTGGAAATTTTTACCAGATGTCTTAGTCTTCATCCATTTCCTTACAATAAAAGGGTCGTGCCTGACTTTGAAAAAAAAAGGAAAATCAATATTTTTAGGTCACGGATATCACTGAGACAAAGATATTTACTGCTGTTCCAAGTAATGAAGCAGCCTGGCAAAACTGTGCATCAGTGAAGAGTTGGATAATAAATATATTGTGAAATAGATATAATGACAGGTATTCCCATTGCAGAGTGAACATGAACTCTGGCAACATTGTCTCGATTCTGCAGCTTTTGTAGCTTGCTCTGAAATCTTGCTGTATGCATTATAGTTGCATAACATTGCTGTTGGTCTAGGAATGATGCATGATGCAAGGCATGAACATTTCAGACTATTCTGAAATCTCAATAATTTATATTACATATTTATTTCAAGATACTATAAATATATTAATTAATACCAATCTATATTTGCATGCATATAATTATTATTAAGCTTTACTATAGGCCACAGGCAAACCATAGCAAAGCCCCCCAGACTCCCAAATCTGCCCATCATTCAAATAGTGATAATAAAATGATCCTGGCAATAAGTGGTTTAGTTGCGTAGAGGTGGAGCTCTTGTCTCACAAACAGGAGGCTGTGAGTTTGATCCTAGGTAGTGTCAGATATTTCTCTCTCTGGCCACAAAGAGAAAATATCTGTTTTGTGCACCGCATAGGAGTCAGGAAGGGCATCCGGACAATAAACCCTCAGTTCCATTTAGTCACCCCAACTCCACCCTGATGCAAGGGATTACAGGGTCATTAAAAGAAAAAAAAAGTGGTCCTAGCAATGACTTGATTACTGATAGTCATAGTATTAACTGAGACATATATAAAACTCTTTTTTTGTATCAGAAGTTATTACACTGCTTTCTAGAAATCAGTGTTGTCAAAATATTTTAACATATTCCTGGCAATGACCTGCATTATGAAAGCATTTTTATGTCTGTGGTATAAATAAATTCTATAATATTCAAACCCACAAGTTCAATACTGAAACCTTTTTGTGAGTGGTGGGGTAGGGGTATTGGGTCCAGAATAAGGGGAACTTACCAGTATAAACTGCTGAGTTTGTTAGCTGTCATCAATCATTGGCATCACTGTAAAAAATAACTTGTTATTTGGGAGGATAAAAACTGTTTCCAATGGCTTAAAAATAGGGAGTCGAAACTTTAATGTTTACCTCTCTCATTTTGATTATTTGTATAGAATATTAAGGATATTATGATTTCCAGCATTTTGATCACTATCTGGAAAAGAATTGTTAAGTATGCCAGGGGACAGTGTGTTATTAATACCTTCTTGGCCCACTGCAAGTTCATGTAGTTTGAAAAAACTGTATTCTTTGAAAATTTTTGTCAGCATTCTTTTTCAGTTGATTCATAAAAATTAATTCTCTTTGGCCTACAAATGATTGTTCTGTTATTCCGTTACAATGTAGTAATAGTGTTATCCCTTAACAAGAGAACTTCGATATAAAAAGCTCAAACCTGGGAAGGTAGGATAGTGAGTAGGGAATGGACTGCCAAATCTCAGAGCCATCAGCTGTTCTTCTCATACTCAATTTAACACAGAAGTCACAGAAAAAGAAAAAATGTATCCATCTTTCCTACTTTCCTGTATGCTGCATTCATTAAGGTAAAAGAAGTGAATGGACATCAGAAACAGCAATACAACAAAGCAAAATTGGACCATTGCAGAAACACTTCTAAGAGCATCTTGGTTATGTGTCCACTTAACCTGGAGCTAACTCTGCTGAAGATGCTAACCTTGTTTTAAAGTTCTCTTGTTTTTTAAGTATTTTCTTTCTTCCCTAATCAAATGGAAGAAAATGTGTTATCACCTTCATTTCTGCACATGGTTTGAATAGTAAAGGGGAAGGCAAAATGCCAAATTTTAAAAAAAGTCTACCAACTCGTTGTCTTTCCAAAATCAGCAAGATAATGACATTTCTATTGACCATGATATAAGAAAGTTGTTCTTTCATTGACAAAAATATCAAATAATGCAGTTTTAATCCCGACATTTGCACATTTATGGCTTTGTAATAGCCTTAATTCTGTTGTATTAGATTAATGTATCTAGAGAGGTTTTAACATACCATGTCCAGACCATTAAGTCATTTTTCAGAAAAAGAAAATAATGCATACAAACTCATATTTGCAGACGATTTGTCTCACTATTTATATTTCTGTGATGATAGATATTGGATATAGTATTTATTAGAAACATTTGCATTGTCAATGCTAACGCCATACTGCTTTTATTTGCATGTATGTTTATTTCACAAATTAATATATTTTTATTTAAAATATGGACTGTCCTAAAGAAAGTTGCTAAACCACTGAGTTACAAAACATCTCCAAAATATTATAAGGCAAATTCATATATTTTCCATTCATGTGTTTTCAACCATTTTTATTGTAGTCTTTATATCTCTTTTCAAATTGGAGTTGAATAATTGTAAAAAAAGGATCTGCCATCTTTTTGCAAGACTCTGGACCATGTTTGTATTCAGGCCTGGGGTTTGGGTTTCCCATGACAGAATAGTTTTAATTTTGAATTGACTGGTTTTATCTTGGCTAAATTTTGTTTTGCTGTTGATTGCTTTTAAATGTTGTTAACTGCCCAGAGTATCCATTGGACAGATGGAAAGACATATACATTGAAGAAATACATATTTTGAATTATGAGAGCAATTTGATTTTCCTGTGTGTTTCATCAAATCCTGATAACTTATTAAAAGCCCATGACAGGAAGAAAGTTGGTTTTATGATACTATCTTTTTTATTTATCTATGCAATATAGGATTATCTACTTGCTTATATTCGTTCTTTCAAGAGACAGAAAACAATATTACACAATGAAGCATTTCTAAACATATATAAAGAACTTTTCTATTTCCAGTTGAAAAAGTCTGCACCTGATCCCAGGTTCATCACTCTAATCTACTTTTCATGGTACAAAAATGACAAATAAATATGATGAGGTGAAGATTACTTGTGAAAAACTGCTGCCATTTATTTGTATGCAGTTTAACAGCTGCCCATAGCACAGAAAATTAACTCTCCAACACCTAGAAAAGCAGAACTCTACATGCATAAACCCACACCAATCTGTGGGTACAAATAAATCTATTAGGATTCATTTATCAAAAGGTTATGGTATGCATACAGTTTGTGATAATAATGCCATGTTTGTGAAATATACAATAGTTAACTGGGGTGGGGTTTTTTCAGAAAAATGTTTCTACATTGTAAAAACAGTCTGTAATATCAATATTTCCAACTCTCTTTGCCAAGGGACCTCACTAGACTTTTTGGAAAGGGCATTTGATTTGCTATTACAATGCTGAGAAATTTATTTTTCACATAATTCAAACCAGCCTCTTGTACTTTCTTTAATAGTAAAGCTGTAATTTTATCTGTCATTCATTTCTTTACATGATTGTTGTGAATCAGTAGTAATGAAATCTAAAATGTAAAATGCTATCTAAGAAGAAAGGAGAAGTTCTGATTCTTTGGTACATTTCCATTCTTAGGTCGAACAGAACTCAATAAACACTTATTTAAGTAATATTAAACTAACCCAAATTCATTATTAGTGAGAATTAACATTTTGTTGCAATAACATTGAGGTTTATGAATGAATGCTAAGCTAATTGATCATGCAAGTACAAAGGGACCCTCCTTATTATACGTTGGAATTGCAACCTACTATGTTAGGAACAGATAGCAGCCCAGCAAATGCTCTGTTGCATGTTTTATTTGTTAATTGTTGAACTTACAGAATAAAATGCAAGAATTTCATTGGATTATCTGGCAAGGGTGAATTGTGAATGAACCATGAGCTTCACCAGCCAGAAAGAAGAGATGATTGTTAATGCCCTATAGTATTTGAAATCCTTATTTCAACGAAGAGAAATTCATTTGAAAAAATGCCCCCCAAAAGAATAAAATGAAACGTACGTATGTACAGAGTATATTTTATGAACCTTTGCTCCATTTTTTAAATTGAATAATTTAGCACAGGTGTTGGGAAGCTGCGATTTCACAAAAGTTGCATTACCAGAATTTTTTAAATAATTAATAGAATCAGTGTTGCTGGACCAGTAAGTCTGGAATTAAGCAATAGAAATCACTTCTAAATAATTGTGTCTATTTCTATTTATTATAAATTAATGGCTATGATACTGCTGTAATTCAGGGTCTTACAGACAAGACACTATAGTTTTCTACACCTCCACTTGCAAACCTCCACTTGATGGCTGGCTCTGTTTGTACACCTTCATTTCTTCCTGGCTTCCTGCTTCTTTCTACTCTTACATAGCTCTTTCCCTCCTTTCCCTTTCCAGGCAATGACATTTTTCCTGCCTCTTTTTTAAAGCCACATATGGCTCTGAGCGTGGAAAACATTAAACAACTTCAGTAGATGAAAGGTTTACACTAAAGGTAAGAGAACATGTAATTTTAGAACATTTGAAATCTTTGGATGAACTAGAAATCAATACATTACGTTCAGGTTAAAAAAAACAGTTCTGAAGAGAGGTAGAAAAGATACTCAATAGACTGCAAAAGAAAAAAAATGCTTATGAAAAAAGAACAGCTTTATTCCAGTATTTAATAGTAGTGAACTTTCTGTAAATATATAAAGTTTCCACAAATAGAAAACCTAATCCAGATAATAAAAGCCATTTTCCCTTGTGGTTACCTGTTGAAACACAGCCCATCATATGATTCCCATTAGAAATATCCCCAATTAGTTAAAATATAGTTTTGGACAAATCAAACCACAATTTTAATAAATTTCATTAAATTCCTTTTGTTTAATATTTTGATGGTAAACTTATATTTATTATCATATTTGTTATCCTCCCTGACCTTGCTGAAATTGCTGATGAATGTCTTTTTTCCATGTTCAACTAAACAGTTCAGAGAATAAAACTTAAAAGCATCGATTGAGTTATTAGATACTGGTATTCCTCGAGTTATGACAGTTCATTTAACAACAGTTCAAAATTATGACACCCTCCCCCCTTACGACCCAGTCTTGAAGTTACATATGTTGCAGCACTACAACAGTCATTCCACCTTATAACTGACCGCAAAGACACTGCAACATACCCCTGCCTATATCCCCCCCCAATCTGCCCTACCTCTTTTATGCCCTGAGGCCAGCATCCTTACAAGTCTCATTTGGTCCCAACCTGGCCAGTGCTGCAAGTGTCTTCTGCTTACTGCTGGATGGCTGGTTTGAATGAGCTATTTCAGGGATTGGGATGTGAAGGCAGCAGTGGCAGCTGCTTTGTTTCATCGAGCTTGCAGGGCTGGCCAAGCTATTTTCCTTAGATCTCGCATTCTTACAACTTAACCAGTTGTAATAGACAGCCATTTTTCTGGCAGGTGGGTCAGCCTATTCTGGAGCACTGGAGATCTTTGAAAAGTAAGTGAGCTATCAGAAACAGGATGGGGAGGAGAAACTGGAATCCGGGAAACTATCTAAGCAGGCACAGTGCCTGTGGAGACCCAGAGGGGCAGGATGGGGGGGAGCATGAGATAGTGGGTCAGGAGAGGCCTTGAGTAGTCAGAAGCAGGTGGCTTGTTCCAGCACTAGGCCCCCCATGGCCTTCCCCATCATGAGATACATCATGTGCACTTAACACCCTGCACATCCAATGAACAAATGCATTGGGGAAAGCAGGGAAAGCACTTTCATTTAATGTGATCCAATTAATGAATCATCAGGTTACAAATGTAATTGGCAGGTTCTATTACATTGGTAACTCGAGGATTACCTATATGTCTAATCAATTCAGTGTCAGCTATTAGCAACAACAAAGCTCATTTCTCTAGAACGAGTTTTGCTTAAATTTACATAACTGTACTTGTACCAAATCTCTTTGCAGCATCACATTGTACTTTCCAGTCTACTGTACATGCTACATAGATTGCTTAAAGTACTTCCTAATCATGGATTTCAAGACTGGTATAAGTAGGAAACTTCCAATATTTGCAGTGAGGAGTAAAAAGAGACACTTACAAGTGCAATATAAAGTGGTTTCTAAAGCACCCAGCTAGGTGTTTTAATTTAGGTTGAAGCTGAAAGGAATTAGGGTAGCATTAGATATTTTGTGCTCAACAATAAGAATGAAATTAATGTCAGTGTAAACTTAAGAATAAAGCTTCCTTTGCAGCTAGATTTTCAGTCAAAAGCTCTGCATCCGATTACATTTTTCAAACCAATTGTCCATATCTCAAAATGGTCATTGAAAGCAATAAAGCTTATATTCATGTTTTTGATGCTACAGCTATGAAAATTATTTTAAATATGAGTGATTGTTTAAAAAGAAGATAAAACACATTCAAGA
Source organism: Trimeresurus albolabris (assembly GCA_032467975.1). Classification (NCBI taxonomy): domain Eukaryota; kingdom Metazoa; phylum Chordata; class Lepidosauria; order Squamata; family Viperidae; genus Trimeresurus; species Trimeresurus albolabris. Next base: position 43,029 of record JANHFS010005549.1, on the reverse strand, counting down.
ATTTGTTATCTATGTAGGACTGAACCTATTTAGCTAACAGTGACATGATATTTGAGCAAATAACAATGAACTTTCATAAACAATTAAAACATTTGACAGTGCACCTCTGCAAGCAAGTTCTTTAAACAGAACTTTAAAATTCTTTAACTTTTTTTTTTTAAAAAAACACAATCTGTTCTAAAATAGCCTGTAAATATTTACGTACACTTTCTGTATTTCTACAAAAAAAGGGATTCACACATAGCTTCCAAAATGCATTCCCAAAAGTTAACAATTAGTTTCCACTAGGTCCTATCCTGGTTATGCATTAATATTAGATACCAATACACAACCAAATCAAATGCTTAAAGAGATGGATATCAGAAATGCTGTTGCAGATTCAGGTGACAAATGATGGATGATGAATAACTCTTGTCTTTTCATTCATTTCTGTTTAACAATCCTGAGACTGACAAATAGGCAGCTGGGTATAAAAGATCAGTCTGACGATAAGTTGGCTCAGCATCTGCTTAGCAGAATGTCTAGTGGTGCTGTGAAGATGCAGAGAGAAGGAGAGAGAGAGATAGAAGCGGAGTGCCGTTTCCCTTTCTCAAGGATAGGAACTCTTAATGCTGATTCTTTACAAGTTCCATTTGTACTTCAAAACCATAAAGCCTCCTTAGCTTTATCCTGATGTTGGGTACCTGCTTAAAAAGAAAAAGAAAAGGATGCATCAATGGAAAACATAATATATTATATAGATATGATTTTACATATGTAGAACCTAAGTTTAAAAAAATAGTGGTTTTTTTTTTAAATTCATAGAGTTATTAAAATCCTTTGGCATGAACTTTACCTCTCTTAATAAAATTCAACAGATGCTTTCTTTCAGATGCCATTATTCAGCATGATAGGAATAAGCAACAGTGAATCTTAAATTTATGGTCCCCTTCACACAATTTCTAGCAAGCTTGCAAAGGAGTTGGCAGCTTTCTCTGTTTTCCTATTTAGAATAACAACACTGTGGTATTAAACTCAAAACCTACAATGTGGTTAATCTTAGCCATGTTTTGAGGTTTGTTTCTTTAGTCATAATTATGACTGACAGTTGTTAAATTGTAATTCATACAAAATATAAGCACATTTTAAATCCTTTTAAATTCTTATAGCTGGTTGGAGTGAATGAAGAAGAATGAAAAGGTTGATATCACTAACTACAGTTTAGCATAAAATTCAAACCAGTGAATATAGAGCATCCAACCCGAATATTTATTTCCAGCTTGAGAAAATGTGTGTGCATATGTGCATATACATATATTTGCTGACATTTTATTTAAACTAAATTTTTATATCAATGATTGCATGACCTCTGTAAATGCCATACGCTAAATAAATAAGATGTAGATTTGCTGAAATTTATGTAGTTTAAGAAGTCTTTAAAAAGCGACAATGCAACAAAAAGAAAAAGAAAACAGTAATAAGCCATGAAGGACTATGCTTGCTTTTCAAGACACTCCCTACTGCACCTTGCTTCTTCCATTATTTTTTTTCAATCTTACATCTGCTAAAAATAAAAAAGCAATACCAGATCAATATTAAATCCAAAACAAAACGGACAGAAAATAGATAATTCAGATTTCTTGTTTACTAAACCGATGAATCTATAAACAAAAGTGTTAGAAACATTTAACCCAAGGAAATTGCAAAAGATGAGATTGTTATTGGTCTCTATCTTAAATCAAACTAAAATATTTCCTTGAAATTGAAGATGGTGCTGAAATTTCTGCAGTCAAAGAGAAAAAAATGAGACCACTCCTGATGTTACTTAACTGCTGAATAATTTCTATATGCTTTGATGAGACTGTTCTGGTTTAACATGCACTTTTACAATTCTTTAACATCAAGAAGACTACATAAGGGCACTTAAGATTTGAATCTGGTCTTCTGCTTCCTGAGCAAATGGAGATGTCCTTCTTGGGACTAGGAATGAGGCCAATGAGTGGATATTAGTTTCTATTTTCATTCTTTTAAGGATATTGTTAGATAGATATAAGCAGAGATTTCCCTTTATAAACACATAAAAGAAAGCTTTTGGTTGAATGGTTGGAATCAGGATATAGAAAAAAAATCTTTGTTGAGTGATTGAGCCAAATATTTTTGTGTATAGTATTCTCTCCAAGTCCCAATAACTATTTAAATGGCAAATAATCTTTATAGAGTAGCTCAAAGTTAGTCCATGCATGCTGAAGCAAGGATGTCAATAGTTCTCCTGTATAGACAATGCAGGTATCAAAGGCTCATCTGTGGGGGTTTCCTTCTCCAGAGCTCCATTTCTTTTTTAAAAAAAACAACAACAATTTTATTAATTTTCTGTTATTACAAGTCATACGTGCTTAGTAAACAATGTGTTCTTTGGGTCTATTTGTTACTCAGTAATACATTTTAACTTCCTCAACATAGATCTGTCCAATACTACACAGTGTTTTCTTGATCCTCTCTTCTTCCAATGGTGTTCTTATTTTCCCAACACTAAGCAAATACAAATCTTACTGCTAATACCTGCAAAGTTAAGTATACACATCCTCATAATAATTTTCTAGCATTATAAATAATAATAATAGTATCAGTTTGTAACATCTCTTCTATCCCACTCATGTCTTAGTTGTATTTACAATTAAAGTCCCATTCTTAAGTCAATATTCTGTTTTTCCAGCTCTTATTTAGCTTTAATTTCCCCTCAGTATTCAAAGTATCTTTATCAGTTATAATTTTCTCAAT
>JANHFS010005549.1:0-29349 GCA_032467975.1 Trimeresurus albolabris | reverse complement strand
TGCTTCAGTGACTCCATCCAGCCACCTCATTCTCTGTCGTCCCCTTCTTCTATTGCCCTCGATCTTTCCCAGCATTAAGCCCTTCTCCAGTGAGTCCTTCCTTCTCATTAGGTGGCCAAAGAACTTGCTTTATAGCTAGTATCAAAAGGCAATACAAGTGATTCTCCTTTAGCAACTATCTTATATAGCAACCATTCACAATTACAATAGTGACGAAAAAGTAACTTTACCACCCATCCTTGCAGGTTTGCAAACCAAAGGAAAACTGAAGTAAACGTGTAAGCACAGTTGTAGTTTCATTTAGTGACCATTTCATTTAATGACAAAGTTGCCGGTCTCAGTTATGGTCACCCACACAAGGACTGCTTTTAGGAAACTACATAAAACAATTGAGTTTGTTAAGGAATAGTCAATAGGAAAACTGCTCTTTCTTTACAAAAATAGATAGGTGGGTCCCTCCCTCTTTAGGAAGTGTTTGTCATCAGAAATATTTAATTGAATTTCTCCCTTTCCTATAAGTCGCCGATCCTCCTCTGGAGAACTGGAAACAGAGTTGTGATTGTTGAAGGGATCTGAGTGGTTTCCCCCCCCCCCACACACACACTTTGTTTTGCTGTTTCAAAGGTTCTTTATGAAGAATAACTTAACATTTTAAACACTGGCCAGTTTTTCTGCAAGTTGAATGACTGTCAGAAGTGACCATGGAATGTATGTACTCCATCTAATTTTTTTGGGTTGTGGGTTTAAAAAAAAAGAAAAAAGAGAGAGGAAGGCTCTTGGTTCAAAATACCATTATAGACTTGACTACTCAAAACATTTTGAATTGTTTTCCATGGGAGCACTTCCATAGGAATTGTTTTAACTGTTGTCTCATAACAAAAGATGGACTTTCTGCTCCAAACTCAAAGCATTTTTCATTTTTGGGCAGAAAGATTATAGGGGAGCCTTACAATAATTATATAATATAAATATCAGGGTTAGGCCTGCTTACTTAGCTTTGAGTTTCACCAGTTTTGTGGAGATTACTCACAGGCAAACATGGAGAATTAGAGGCATATTTTGTGATTGGATTTCCTTTTTAAATGAAGCCTCATTCATAACATGTTTTTATTATTTACTATGGTCTTCAAGTAGGGGTCTCATATTCATAAGTAATGTTGCTTCTTTTAAAGGATCCTGATATTTCACTCACAGGAAACATCTCTTGTTTCTTTGGCCACCCGGATAGGTTTCATATTTCAGAAAGCACGTAAATGACCAGTTTTACTGGGATTAATGATCCTCTTCAACATTTGCAGTTGTCAATCAGTTCTGCTCTTTTAATAGAGTTCTATAACAAACAAAAGAAAATACTTTTCAATTCTGATTTGTCTAAATATTCTTGATGGAACAGCAAGTATAGAAGACAAGAAACAGCATTCTCCGAGCTATCATAATTCCTGTGGCGCTGCATTTTTACTCTTTTTTTCTTGAAAGCATATTACTTTATCATTCTTTTCTGCTTACAACTTTTTACAAAGTATTAAATCGCAGATGGTTTCAGGTTAGTCTTAAACCCAAAAAATTATTGAGTACCTGCTTTGTCCAAAAGCAGTTGCATAACCATTGCTTTTTTTCTAAATAAATAAAAAAAAGGTGCCAGAACTCACACACATCATACAACCCGCCTAGGGTAGCTACAAGGTTCCATCCAAAAAAGGTGCCGGAACTCCGTTCTGGGCGTTCTGTGAGAAAAAAAGCCCTGTGCATAACCCACTGGTTAAAAACAATGTGTCTTTTCAAAAGGTTCAAAGGATCAGTAATGAACGTCTATATACCTTTTCTTCCATTCACATATATGTGGGCTTGCAGGAATTCAAGATCTGACTCTTGAGTAAAGGAAGCTTAGCAGCACATGTTTAATGTGAGAGATGGCAGCTGAAATTGAATACATCAGTTCTGAACCAGGAATCGTCCATTTTTATCAAACCATAGTTTCTCTGGCTTCCTCTCAGTGTTAGGCTGGTCTACGTTACATGCTCCATATTTATTATTGTGGAAGCACTAACGTTATGAAGTTACAGAGAATAACGACTACTTCTGCTTGGAATGCTTAAGTGCCACTGATTCCAGTCATCTGCACGAAAATGCTCAACATGTTTGAGTCTGGAATCCATCACCTGTTTATGGGTTTATGTGAAGTGCAAGTCCATCTCTGAACAGAATGGGAATGATCAAATGACCCATAAAAATAGTTCTGGTTTTGTGTGTGTTGAGTTTTTAAAATTCTGTAAGAGGAGGTTAGTGAGTTACTCTGGTCTTTCATTCATTAATAAGTTCTGTGGCTCCGTGTGTTGGGATTCCCACAAAAAAAACTTATATTCATTGATCAGGAGGAAAATTCCATGCGTGCAGTTTGTATGAACCAAACCTCATGTATACAGAGATACGCAGGGCTTTTTTCCTCACAGAACGCCCAGAACGGAGTTCCGGCATCTTTTTTGGATGGAACCTTGTAGGGTAGGCAAGGCGGGTTGTATGACGTGTGTGAGTTCTGGCTCCTTTTACAAAAAAAGCACTGCTGACAAATCTCTATCAATTCAAAAAGCCTAGCAATAATTTTATACTTCCTTTTTACCTTTATTGCTTTGTAGTGATTAAGACGCTTGATTAGAAACCAGGAGACCATGAGTTCTAGTCCCGCCTTAGGCCTGAAAACCAGCTGGCTGACTTTGGGCCAGTCACTCTCTCTCAGCCCACCCATCCAACAGGGTTGTGGATGTGGGGAAAATAGACAGGCAGAAGCATTATCTATGCTGCCTTGAGTTAATCAAACAAAGGGAGGGTATAAAATAAAAAATAGATTCTTTTTCTACCATTCATCCTCTTGAAAGACTCCTTAAATTAGAACACAAATTAACTAGTCAGAGACATATGCAAATATTTATGTTTCTTCCCCTTTTGATCTTTTCTAACTAAAAATATTAGCAATAATTTCTGAAATCCAGGAAAATGATCTATTTCTTTTACTCTATATTTTCAATACGAATTTACATCATGCCTTGGATTGGCAGTGTTAAGAGAAATCAGGTGACAACAAAGTTACATTTAGTAGAAATAAAATCACAATTTTAAAGAGCACTCTTCTCTTATTTAGTGCATTATCTAATTTCCATAGATTAAAATAATTAGCAGCAGCTAAAAGCAAACATCTTTTATGCAGAGTATTTCAACTTCTCCATTTCAGCATTTCTTTGTTCTTCTCAAATAGATGGCACTATTAAAAGTGCCATGCTTAACAAGGTTGAAAAATGCAAGCTCAAGACTTCTTTTTATTAATTTCTATAAAGTAATTGATGCAAATGCTGTTTTTAACAAAGTGGATAATAGTTTGATATATCTGTACACTATAACGAACTCCTAGTTTCTGTGAAATGGCATTTCAAGGCACGTGCACTTAGCCACAATCACAAATGTCTGCCTGAGAAAAAGTCAATGAAAACACAGATTGATTTTTACCTTTTACCAAAATACTTTAAAAGACCTCCAGAAAATGAAGTCATGACATAAGCCTAAGATTGAAAATCAGGCTTGTCAGATGTTATATTTTTTCTATCCTGCTCTATGGAGTAGAGAGTTGGTCTCTGACAGAAGGCCACTGGAAAAAAACTAGAAGCATTTGAAATGTAGATTTACAGGTGGCTGTTACATATAAGCTGGGTTGACAAGATCAGAAATGAGGAGGTGATAAGCCGCCTGGGAAACCAAGGGAAATCATCAAAACAATTTAAAAACAAAAATTAGAATATTTTGGACATGTGATGCGACACCCAGAAAATACGGCATACTCCATTTAATCCTCCAGGGAAAGATTGAAAGCAAATGAGGTCCAGGCAGAAGAAGAACATCATGGCTTGGTTTGGACAAAACTCAGCAGCATTTTTTGTGTGGCTGCTGATAAAAACAATTGCTAACATGATCACCAACGTCCAATAACGGATATGACACAAGAAGAAGAAGAAGAAACTCCCAAGAGCAGGAACTAAGCATTCCAGAAGAGTTGTGTGATACCTTCAAAAGACTGCAACATGTAGGGACCATGAACTCCCTTAATTCCCTTTGGTTCCCTATTTCTATCCCTATTTTGTCCTTTGCTTAAAATTGTGTTCTGCTCTAAAAAAAAAGATTTTGGCCAGGGTTACAGTTTTGTTGTTATCTATCCCCAATGTCCTATGCTAACATGTGGGTTAACATGAATGGGCATGGGGGCTGTTCATTTGCACACAGCAGGTAGTCAGTTGCTATTCCAGGCAAGCACAGCTGCTTTCTTTGGATTTTACTGAGAACACAATCTGCAGTACAAAATTTAACTGAGTCTGAAAAGCTACATATGGGCTTTCCTGGCCAGTGAACCATAACATGGGTAATCATGCAGAGAAAGAGATGCCTACAGATATGAATAGAAACATGTACAAGCACAGACACAGAAATGTGTCAATACGAATGCCTACTTACACACTATTACTGGTAGTTCCATGTGATTGTTAAGAAATTGATGGTTTGTGGTTCTTTTGAATATCACAAAGATGGGTCAGTTTTCACTTTCCTTTCCTTTTCCTTGTCTCTTGGTGGAATGGTGAGATAAGATAAAAGCTTTAAAATGTGTTACAGTAAGTGCTCTCAGGAAACCTGGGATTTGGAAGCAACATACATATTAAAGTGTCCGAAGGAATGAAATCCAGGCCTTTATCAGAATTTGGAAGGAAATACTGCCTATCATCATCGGGATCCTTCCCAGAGAGGAACCCAGACTCCATAGCAAAACTCAAAATGCTTATTATAAAAAAGTGGAATTTTAAAAGCAGAACCATTGAAAGAGAAGGTTTCAGGTAATCTCAGTCTCAACAAACACAAGGGATTTTAAACACAATACATTTGTTATTTGACATGGTACCTGTAATCTGTCTCACATAAATCTTATCATTAGTCTAGTTAATTTCTGCTTCTGATAAAGTGAGGTACAACTCACAAAACCTTCCGACTTTTAATAAAAGTTCTTAGTTGGAAAAGGTCCTATAAGACTCCTATTTGGGGGCGGGGGTGTCACCATAGGCTAACACAGTTTCTGAATGCCAGTTCTTAATGCCCAGTAGTCACGCCTGGTAATTTACCACTATAGAAACCCTTCCAAAAAACTATTCTAAATTACTAATAGACCATTCTTATGTTGGGTTGATGATGTTGTATAAATTTGTTAAAACACAAGGTTACTACATCTTAAGAGTTTTGCCATTCTCAAAGCCTTAATTTGTTTCAGTTTATGAAAAACGTCTTTATCAGACCTTTATTTAAATAATCACTAATTGTTTTATTTCCATTATTTTGCTATGAAGAGGGCATTAATAGGAAGGAAAATTATTGTCATTGAATTATTTCTAAATAAAATTAATGTAAAGAGACATCTGCAGAAGAACTTTCAATATCAGTTGATTTTTTGTCTATATTTAATATTTAAATTCTATTGATAGTTCCTGAAAGAATAATAATTTATATTAATCCTTTGTTTTGTAAGTCACCAAGTACTATCTTTTAGAAACATGAAGCTTTTAAGCCCTTTTAAAGATACTATTCTCAAAGCTTGTTTTAATAAATGAAAAAGGGCTATGTTTCTAGGAGTATGTCCTAGGAATTTACAGTAAATTCTATTGGGCAGTATCAGATTACTTCTACATAAAGATGCACAGCACACTTTTTTTTCTATTTTCATCCATTTTATCTATATTTTACAATTCCCAGAGAAAATTTCCAGAAGAATTCTAGGAATATAAATCAAGTATATAAATCAAAAGTTAAAATTAGATGAGATTTAAAAGCTCTCTTGTGGATTGTCTTGATTTTTCCATACAAGAAAAGAAGAAAGGATCTAACTGTTGTAATCCTGGTGCAATATATGCAACAGATTATCTATCTATCTATCTATCTATCTATCTATCTATCTATCTATCTATCTATCTATCTATCTAGATATCTAGATATATAGATATATAGATATATAGATATATAGATATATAGATATATAGATATAGATGCTAGTTTGCTAGTTTGAAAAAAGTAATTCTTGTCTGCATAGAATAAATACATATATAATTCTTGTTAGCACAGAATAAATACATATAGAAAGATATAAGAAGAAAGTACAATAAAACGCATAGCAAAATATTTAGAAATAAAGCTAAAGCCAACAAATGGATTCTGAAGGACTCAGTTTAAAAGTAATTTCATATACAATAATGATTAAATTTCAAAGTGCTGATGCTTACAAGATTAAAATGCTAATTAGACCACATGCAAGCAAAAATATGATAGGATACATTCACACAGTTTGAAAGAAACAAGGTCACACAGTTTTCCAGTTCTTTTTTTAAAAAAAAAATATTTCATTTTATTAACATCAGTAGGAAGAAAGCTCAGCTAAGTTTTATCTGAACAGTCAAATAACTTCACTCACCCAGATAACTATTTTGTATTCTTTTGTGGGTGAGTCTTCCATCCCAACATATTTTGTTGTGAACTGTAGAAGAAAACTATTATTTTTTTCTGTACTCTTAACATTTCTCCAAGCTATATTAAACAGGAATCACCTAACAAGTTATCATAAAAACCTAAGCTATATGGTATCTAACATGTATGTGCAGTATGTCTCTATTGTATGTTGCTAAATATTGTTTGTCTCAGTGACAGTTAGTTTGGAACCACCTAGTGATCTGACAGTGAGAACTATCAATCAATTGAAGGGTTGCCTTCAAAAGTTTTAAGAAGATACTGGACAGTCAGTTGTCTGAAGTGGTACAGAGTCTCCTGCTTGAGCACTGGGTTGGATTAGAAGACTCCAAGGCCCCTTCCAACTTTGATGTTCTGTGTCCTGTATTCTGATCCTCTAACAGATGCACTTTTAATTTCCTTATCTTCCATCTAATTTCTGGCAATCCACATGCTAATCCAAAATTTGTCCCATTTGCTTTTCTTGAGTGCATTTTGTCCAAATCTTACTCAAAAAAAGTTCATGCACTCCCCTCACATTTGGAACAATAAACTTTCAGAAATGCAAAAGCTTCCCAAGCTATTTGGGATGATTAGCTACCCTTTTCTGCATATTAACTAAATCCACATTAGCCATTTTAGCTGATAGCTATCAATCCTATTTCCATGCTTCAACTTTCCCAAGCTTCTCTTTTCATAATCTTCTCTGACGACATTTAATTACTTTTTGGTGCTAGTATGACATCTGGTTTTGTCACTGGTTCACTTGCAACCCCTCCTTTTCTTCTGAGAATCTAAATTGTCCTTATGAGAATCTAAACTACCCCACCATACTTTAAGCTCTTTTTTTAGAAAAACAATAACTGATTTTTTAAAAAACTTCAAACTGTTGTGTTTGGAGATCTTAAAGGATATGTGAAGAACTAGTAAGATGATATGCAGACAGGCTAACCATAAGGACTAATAAGCATGGATGAATATGACATTTGCAGAAGTTCAAAAATAAGTGATTTTGCAAGTGAAGCCATTTACAGAATTATTTGGACTATGTGTATAATTTGAAATTATACTTTCAACGTACCATTGTTCATAGGCAGTGTGTACAGTAGAGAACCAGATACCAACATCAAACTGGGCGTAGAATTATCTGATTTAGGTTAATCAAAGTCTTCCATCCAATTTATGTCACAAAAATAAATTTATATAGCATTTTACAAGCTTGAAAGTGATGTAGGAACAAATGGTAGTATGATGAATTGGCAATAAATGAGGCTGAGATGAAAACTATCACCAATAACCTGGGATAAGCATATGCTGTTGTTTGATGACTACAATATGCTTATCACCAACAAACAACAATATCTGCCTATCTCAGGTCCTTGGGAATTGCTTGATAGATGGAAAAAAATGTCAAAGCCAGTCAAAACATCTAGCTGATGAATAACTAATCATAATAATAATTACTACTATAATAATTACTAAGGAATTCTGAAAATGATTTTAAAAGAAAGGGAATTATTCAAATAAATTAAGTATTGGTACTTTTTTCTGTTTGTTCAATTTGATTCGGTTATTTTCATATAATATATATTTGTAATCTCTATCTATCTATCTGTTTATCTATCAATCTGTATATCTGTCTATTATATATCTATCTATCTTCCTATATAATCTATTGAAGGTAAAAGTCTTATCACTGAAAGTTTTTATTTATTTATTAGATGTGGAAGCCAAATCTAATTTAACTTACAGTAAAAAACAGATACCAAAAAGGAAGAATGTGAACAGTCCAGAAAATAACTCCTATAAAAATAGCACCAATAGAGTTCCACAGCTTGTCAACTTCAAGACCTAGAAGAACAGTCTTTTAAAAACATCTGGAACATCATTAGAATGGAAGCCACATAGAAATCTGGACAGAAATCATTCCACAGAATAGATGTACAACAGAGAAGACACTTGTCCTTGTCCTGAAACACAAACTGACAAATGACTTGTCCAAGTGGTTCTATGTAGATGTCAATAGAAGAGAAGGAAGCATCAAAATTCCTCAAATGAAGAAGAAAGGACACAACCTCTCTCTCCTGCTACTAGCCACTGAGAAAGGAGAACCACTATATTACAGTGCCTATCCACAACTAGTCCAAAATAAACATGATCAGTGGTATTGAAATCCTCTGACAGGTCCATGCTAGCTCTGTTCGTCATTAGCAAGTGAGAACAATGTCATTTCTGTTCTGAATAGTGACCTGAAACCTGACCAAAATGACTTCCTCCAGGTCCTCTGCAAATGCTCTCAGATCATAATTTTAATATGGATCCAGCTGTCCAGGCGCTTTAAGTCCAAGGATGCCCTCTTGAGGAGAAAATACATCACTGTTTTCTTCACACTTAGAGAGGTTGATATTACTGCATGATGTACAGTTAATCTTCTGAACAGTCTTGGCAATCTAGTAGATCACTGAATCTAATAGCAGGTGGCAGCTGCTTATGGTTATAGATTAGTTTCTACCAGAATCTATCATGCTGATCTAGTGTGATTCGGTAAGGATTTTTAGGGCTGAGAGAAATTGACTGCTATAAAGTTGTTAGGCAGCTTTCACAGGAATGTAAAGATTATTGTAATGTTATTGCCTCTTTCACAAATCTATGAGCTAGATTGGAAGAAATTTATTCATTAAAACAAAAAAAATGATATTATTTTAAAATAGCAAGATAAATTTTTTACTTTATGTTTTTTATGTAAAAATAAAAATGATAATTACAATAAATGTAGATGAATTTATATGTCCCAGGATAATATGGAAGTATACAATCTGGGAGCAGAGGTTTAGTCTTCTGAGCTTTCGAACTAATGCGGGAGCCCATCCTCAGGGAACTTCTCTCTAGCAGAGTGTATGCTTTGGGATATTCTGTGTGTAGTATTTATATGGTACCTGGTTGTGTGTGGCTTTTTAGTTGTTGATTGGGTCTTGATAGCCAGTTATTAAGTCATTGTTGACTTAATAGCCAACCATTAACACTCCAATCAACAATTCAAAAGCCACACACAAAATAGCCCAAAGCACACACTCTGCTAGAGAGGAGTCTGAAAGCTCATAAGACTAACCCTCTGGTTCCAGTGATCAACCCAGATTGGATCCTGCAACAAATATAATATGGATGTGGATGTGGATGGATGGATAGGTGAGTTTTATCCAATCAGTAATGTATCCAGTAATCTATCTATCAGTTATCTTGACAAGCTCTTTCTGCAATTTCTGTTCACTTCCAAAGAAGTCTCAACATTGCCTGGCGTTCCTGGCCATATTGGATAACTATGGGCATTTTTCTTGCCCAGAGTAATTCTTACCTAACATTAATTTACCTACTCCTTTTTCTCTGTGATCCTGTTTTCACTGCAATGCTACAGACTTTTGAAAAATACATTCCAAATGGAAAGCAACTGGTGGTACTTTAGCACCTGGCAGGTGGTACATGACCCCTAGCCAAGCCTAGCAGGGGATGGAATGAGCTAAAACAGTGATGCGAAGGCCGGGAGGAGATCAGCTGAAGCTGCAGGGCTCGGCAGAAGCCCCAGGATCTGTGCAATGGCTGCATGCTGGTTGGAGTTTTGTCGGAAGAGGAGGGTGGAGAGAGGGAATAAAAGAGAAGCTATAAAAAGAGCAGGTTTTGGTGGGAGAGGGAGAAAAAAAACAGAAAAAGAGAGAAAAGAGAAGAGGCTTTTGTTAGCAAAACAGTGAGTGAGACAGCGAGTGAGTGGTCTTTGCAAGGAAAGTGAATGAATGAAAGAGAGCGAGAGAGAAGCTTTTGCAAGGAAAATGTGAGTGAATTATAGATAGATAGATAGATAGATAGATAGATAGATAGATAGATAGATAGATAGATAGATATAGAGAGAGAGGCTTTCGTGAGCAAAAGGTGAGATGGGGGTTGCAAGCAAAGGGTGAGAGAAAAAGGGAAAAGTGAAGGGGAGATGGGGAAAAGAAAAGGCATTGACTTCTGACTTCGACTATTGCAGTAGGAAGGAAGCATTAACACTGAACCTCAACTTTTTACTTTTCCATAATGTCTATAGCCATGTCTATAACAACAAATGAATCTAACCAGTAAAGCCCAAAATCCCCCCCCTTTTTTAAGTCATCAAGTTTTTGCCACCTTGCTAAGCACTGGTGGTACTCGAATATTATTATGTCCTAAAAGTGGTACAATCTGTGAAAAGGTTGAAAAGCCCTAGTATAAAGGACAGTAAATGCAAAAATTTACTTCATCTACATATCATAAGGATTTTGAGATGAATAGTCAATAATGATTTCAACATACAGAAAAATCTAATAAATTCTGTAATGAATAAGGTGATCTCTTATCATTTAAAATAACTTCTGCCATCAAATAACAAGGTTTAAATTAGTTTCTTCAGAAAATGTTCCTATTCAAGTCCGGGAAGAAAAGTCTTACTTAATGAAAAGAAATCCTAAATGAGAACTTTCTGTAGATGATCACTCATACTAGGTTACTATTTCCATAGCTATATGAAAAATCCTTAGAAATGAGAAAAAAAGTAGATCTCATATTGTTGTATCAGTTATATGCAGATCTGAAGCTTGCTGTCTTTCATTAAAAACATTGCTTTTTAGAATATATTGTGGGTTTTGTGTATGTTTGTGCTCATTCCATGCACATTTTTTTGCATTTATTTATAAAAAATTAATTTTCAGTATGCAAGATAAGCCCTAGCTAATACTCGTATGGGAGAACATCTAGGAGTTAAAGAGCATAGCTAGACTAAAAGCTGTTCAGAAAGAAGTAATGATAAACAACTATCATATTAAATAATGAAAACTGCCACAGTGGATCCATGTTAAATTATGAGAAACCAAATTCTACTTAAAGGCATTTTATTTAATCTATACATTTTGGAACAAGTTTAGATAGAGGGGGGGGGAAGTGGCACTACTGTTCTCCAAGCTACTTGAAGCAGCCATCTTGTTCTACCTTAGACCACAGTTATAGATTAGGAGAACATCCTGAAATTCAAGAAACATGATGAAATAGAGGAAATATAAAGGATCATTATATTTTTTTCACATTAAATTTGAAATATCATCACAACTAAAATGGTGCATTTATTAAAACTTTATTGAACCAGTACAAATATTTGTACTGATTTTTTTTATGTAATCAATACATTAATGGAAAAAAAACCAGACTGGTCTTTACTGTGATTGCCACGAGAACATGGAGGGTTTTTTTTAGCCTTTAATGTAAACATTATTCCAATTAGTTAAAAGTGTTCCATTTTATATAGTTTTATAAAAACAAAAATAATCAAGCTGTTTCTTCTTCCCTTTTGTCCCAATAATCCATAGCTATATATGCAATCCTGTTTAATTTTAGGACCACATGCAGCAAGAATGAGCACAGGCCAAAATTTCAAGTATTCAGAACTATGAATAGAAAAAAAAATCAAGAGGGTGACATACAGTACAAGTGCATTATTATTAGCCTTCCAAAGAATGGAAGGTAAAATTGATTGAAGAAGATTATTGGAGATGAGGAGGGCTTTTAGATTTAGCTCTTCAGATTAGAGGATGCAGTGGAAGAAGTACTGTGAACAAAGAAAACATTTTATGTACAACTGAATGTTCTAGGGTTTAAGTGTACCTATTTTTTAACAAAGCAAAAGGCAAACAAAATAAAGTCATCTGCAGGTGGGTATAAGCAAAAGTTTCAAAGTTTAGGTAGAATTTCTTCAAGAGGTTATATTTTACCCTTAAGGACTTACACAAAAAAATTATGGCAAATGGAAGAAGTTAAATAGGCTGCTATTTAATCAATAATAATGACAGCTGGTGTATATTGAGCACAGGGATTAAAACTGATCTATGCTTATGACTATAGTTATTGGGAATTCTTTGGGAATAACTGCAATCCCCAATCCACATAACTAAAAGAGTTCAATAGCTTCAAATCTACACCTTTTAACACAAGTTAATTGGCAAGTTATCATGATGGCGGAAAGAAACTTGCCTGCTTCTTCTTAAATAGGAAATAAAAGCTGCTAATATATCAACTATACTAATTTCTTGGGACAAGTCAGAGACTAGACCACACAAATATTGCCAAGCTCACTTTGTAGATGGATCTTTGATTCCAAGCCATTTAACGTAAAACCAAAGGGGAGGGCAGCTCATTCCAATTCTTATGAATCAGAAGAGATTTAATAAAAAAATACATCCACTGATAAACATATAGTACATACACATAAACAAACTCATTCCAAGCATTACCTAGGAACAGAAAAATCTACATACTAGAGATGAATACTTGAGTGTATAAAAACAATTTGCCTTAATCAAGTACCAGTTAAGCACTTATGGCATGTTGATGCACAGTCCTAAGATTGTCTTCACAAAACAAATGGTGCAGAAAAGCCATACTGAAAAAAGTAGATGCAATCAGTCTCATCTTATGTGTTTGCTTATTTCACTCACCTCTTCACAATACTAAGCCTTGGATTAAAATCCCTTCAAACTAAAGAAAATGTAGATCCCTCAGAAGGATTTAAAATATATGTATAATAATCCCAAGCAGGAAATTTGTAGGATCACACACACATGCACAGACACACTTTTTAAAAAATTTTCAAACTTTTTTTTGCAATAAATTTATGATTTCAAAATTAATATTGGCTAAGAGTCTTATGAAAGATCTTCCATACTATTGACCATTGCAACATAAACCTGATTCCACTGACACAAATGCAATTTTATGCAGACATCATTCTAACACAAAAGGCAAATGTAGGTACTTAACATTGCCATGGCATCTCTATACTGACGCATAATGTTATGAAACAAGGTCTGCTTTCAGAGTTATTTTTGCTTGTTTCACAAAATGTTACCAATAATAATGGCATTATATTATATGAATTGTCTATAATAAAAATCTTAAAGATCTAGATATTTTGCTTCTTAATATGGGGAGAAAAGAAAAAACATTTATTTATTTACCTATCCATATAAGTATCAATTTTATATTGGTACTAGAAATTGGTCCTTGCTAAGTAAAATCACTCCATTCAGAAATAGAAAAAGGATTGCAATGTTCAGTTACCTTGACAATACTTCCTTTATAGGATATAATTGCATAAGGTCATCACAAGTTTTTCTAGTGGAATTCTTTTAATGCCTTCAAATCCCTGCCCAGTCTCACTGTTTCTGTAAATTCTATTTCACATACCTAAGTTATCATGTGCAGTTGCCAAATCTGCAACCAAGCTTCTATGCATGAAATTAAAATAAAACTGCATATTCTTCCTTGTTACTCCACTTCTCTGCCCTTTGGTTCTCATTTCTGTGAAACTCATCTAGGCAGGGACTTGTCCTATCTAAATATAGTAAAGTCCTCTAAAATGATGGTATAAAAACTGTCTTCACAAAACAAATATGCAGAGAAGCCATATTGAAAAAGTGGATGCAATCAGTCTCATCTTATGTGTTTGCTTATTTCACTCACTTTTCAGCCAATTTTAATGCTCAGGTTCATAATCTGGCAAGATAAAGAACATAAAGAAAAAGAGGAAAAATATGAAAAGGAACAATACAACTTAAGGCACAAGTTCTTAAAGTTAGAAGTATTATAATAGCCAAATGGGACCAAATCAGTTCAAATAACTTTATGAAATCAATACTGTTAAATGAAATATAAAAAAACAATAACAAAGCCAATGAGTTCCACGGAAATAGCAATAGAATATCCTTGGTTTTGTTTTTGTTTTTTTTAATCTCTTGCTTGCTCACTTTGCCACAGTTTAAGAGAATGGCTGATGACCTTTTCTGTATTCCTTTAATCTAATTGCCACTCTCATACCAATTTTTATGTCCAACATCCAAGATTTTCCCATATACAGAATGCTTCTCTTTCACATCTTCTTTAATATGCAAAGCTGCCAAGTCTGTTTGGTCTATTAAATTTCATTATTTTAAATATTAATTTTTACCATTTTTACCTCAAAAGTCATCTAACACAAGAGACCACAGGAATGAATGAGTTAAGACATCTTCAACTTAATGGAGATGATGACCACAGCTAAGACTGTATGCTTTGACATTTGAAGTAATTCAGGACATTTGTGAAGAATGGGTTCACAAAATAGCAGTTCCAATCTCATATAGATAGATTACATCCTGAAGTTATTAACAAAGAAATTAATGATGCAAAATAAAAAGAATATCTTGGAATATTTACAAGATAAAGAGATGAAATAAACTTGCCTTGATGACAAAATAAAATAAAGAATTTACAGAAGTCCTAGAAAAAAGGGACTATAAGACAGAGAAAGTAAATAAAGTGGGACTATAAATGACAAGTCAAGAAATTGGTAAAACCAAGAAAAAAATTCCTTCCAGGTCAAAGAAGTTGGTTAGTGTCTTGAAGAAACCTTCAGGATAGGAGAAATAAAAATGGAAGGAAGATCAAATTCTATGACAGCATATGAATAAATTAAACATTAAAATTGTTAAAAGCAAAAGGATTGAGTATGAAAGTGGTTTATTTGATCAAAGTTAAAATGACATGTTTATATAAATCTAGGTTTCCTTTACAGACTTTTTGCTGACACTAGCAATGAAATGTTAATGATGAATAAGTGATAGGTTAAGAGAAGAACAGATGTTTGCATATAATATTATAGAGGTGATTAATTGTTAAGTTTGTATTGTTGTGATGAAGATCAGAAGCTACTTCTTTATATTTCTTTTTCTTATTCAAGCCCAGACTTCAGAGATGTAACTACATCTATTACTTCCAATTTGTGACATTGTAATTCCTCATCCATTTTCTCTGATATACAACATACACTCACTTTCTGAAAAAACAATGTCCGTCATTTTGATGTAGGGATAATTCTCCACATGCATGTAGAGCTGTCCCTCCATAGAAATAAAAGACCAAGTTGCAGATAGTATGGAGACTCTTATGAATGCAGTATGTATCTCTAGAAAACTGAATTAGAGCCACTGTGTATTTAAAAAATGTCTTGTAGTTCTTAAGTTTATCTTTGAAGTATGATGACAGGCATGTTAAAACATAGTGTGGATTTGGTGTTTCTGGCTTTTATTCACTGCCTTTCCATTTTAATCTGTGGGTGTTAGTAGGTTGATTATTCCTTTCCGTGATATTTGATGGCAGGATAGTTCAGATGTTGATCTTAAGGTTGATGAAGAATTGTCACTAAGTCTGTCTCGTCTCCATTACATAACTCTTACAAATCTCTTATGTTCCATATTGAGCAAGACTTTAAAGCATAAATTTAGCAATGCAAATGTGAGGTGCTACATTTGTACCTTCTGCTTGGTAGGTATAGTAGATAGAATAAGAGACATGAGAGGGATGACGGAAGAGATACAATATCTTTGTTTCTGGTCCCTTCCAGTTTCTCAACGTACTTGATCATTGGAAAAGGCTATTATATTTAGGCCTTTCAAATTACAGAAGAATGAAAGTGAATAATCCATGATGAGATTTCTGTTGATTCTTTAAAAAATAACAATGACTAGGTATGAGAATAATGCATTAAGTTCAGACCAAAAAGATGAAAGGGCTGTGTCTTCTTCATATACTTTTCCCAAATCCAATCAGTGTGTTTTCTTTTCTAACTTAGACTGCAGTTCTAATTCTAAGATTGTTGTTCTCTGACAAACAATTTATCGGGACGTCCTCTTTTTCCCAAGTTTTCTGCAAAATAAATTTCTGCTCTAACACCTACAAGGCATGTTGAACCATTTGAGATGTTTGTATATAAAACATGTTTGTTGTCAGTTGTATTGATGATTTTAAAATACTTTAATTGAATTCATTTGCCAAAGGCTGCCCTATGTCTTGATATTTCTTCTGCAAATGATGGGGTGTCTAAATATGGACATGACATCCTTGAATTATTACATAGCTTAAGTAGTCAATCTTAGAACAGATGCTTGCAATTTCAAATTTACATTGGAAAGACTCAGAATCTATTTGGATATTTCAAAACCCAGCAAAGAAGTCAAATTAATGTGATAATAGTATTTTCTGAAGTTGAATAATTACAGCATAATCCTAGATCTCATGCACTAGTGGGTATATTTTGCTATTGGGAATGACACAGAAGATGCTGTGTGACATTAGAACAATGGCATCATTCAAATATACAGAAAAGATAATAAATGTCTTGCTAAATACAAATAATTAATTTATATTTTTTAATTCTAAGCATCATTGTGTTGGACCGCAGCCAATCATAAGTTTTAAGGTTGAATACAATGCAGTTATTTCACTAATGGAATAATATTTTTGTACTTCATTTACAAGTACTAGTCGACTAACAACCATTCATTTGGTGACTGTTCGAAGTTACAACACTGAAAAAAGTGACTAATGACCATTTTTCACACTTATAATTGCTGCAGCAGTCCTATGGTCACATGATCAACATTTGGACGATTGGCAACTGACTCATATTTATGATGGTTGCAGTGTCCTGGCATCATGTGGTCACTATTTGTGACCTTCTGATAAGCAAAGTCAATGGAGAAATCCGGTTCATTTAACAACCATATTACTAATTTAACAGTTGTAATGGTTCACTTAATAATTGTGGCAAGCAAGGTTGTAAAATGGGGCAAAATTCACTTAACAACTTTGATGTACTTTGATGTACTTTTTTTAAAGAAGAAAAATGGCTAACCTTGATTAAGGAACAATCTTACTCAAGAAGATAATTGAGAGTCAGAGCTTTAAAGAGAGAGGTTTTTACTTGAAGATTCGGTGATGCCACTCCATGGATGGGAAATAAGGAGCAGAAAATTTTGTGAATAACAAGTAAAGGAGGAAAGCTTGAGTGGTTTGGCCAGTTCAGATTGTGAAAAACTGAGGGGCACCCTGCACATAACTAGGCTGCATACCTAGTCGGAGTCCAAAATGAAAATATCTACTTAGAGTGTGCCAGTGTGGTAGGATTATGGCTAACATAGCTGAAGAGAAGGAGATGAGATCAGAATGGGCTAGCAAGGAGGAGATTCAGGATAGGTCAAGCAGAAGAATACAATGACAAACATATTTGTGTTAACTGAAGGAGAATGGATAAATTGTTTGAATGTGTACTGTACTTCTGAACTTTACTGCTTCCTTCAAGAAGCCTTTCTTGTTGGAAGGAGGGAGAGAGAAATACCCAGCAGTTTATATTTTTCTGATTGGATAGAATCAGATAGGGAGAAAATTGTCTTTTAGAGCTCTCTGCTGTTTGGAAAGTTGACAGTAGGTTTGTTTATAGTGATTTGAATAGAAACTGATAGGCTGTTGTTTGGGAAAATTCCATCCTGGCAAGGACATCCACACCAGGGAGCTTAAGGAAGCCAAAATGGTAGGCCCAGTAAAGATTGAAGCCCCTCTTTCACATGTGTCAATATTGTGTTCATGTAAAAAGGGGTGGGACTTCTATCCATGGTAATGTCTGCAATTTTGCCCAGTAGCCTCAGTTGTGTGCTCCTGCCAGGGAATGAGCTTTTTCATCACAGGTTTAGCTATTGTGTGAAAAACAAGGCTACTGGGAACCATGCATATAAAGCAGGCATGTCAAACTGCCAGCTCGCAGGCCAGATGCATCATGCCAAAACTGCGTCCACCCCATTGCCGGCAATGGGGAAAAAGTCGTGATACATCACACAACGTCATGTGACATCACGAGTTTGACACGCCTGATATAAAGTAAAAAAATTCTCCCATCAAGAATGAGACAAGTTCTAGGAGATGAGCTGACCACAAAAACTAGTTTAGCCCTATGTTCTTTCATGCCATTTTTATTTTTACTCCCCAATCTAAACTTAAAACTTTGGTATTTTGTTGTGATCTCCCATTTGTATTAATCACCAACCATAGATAGCCAGAAACACTAACATTTTCTCACTTTGTACTGCATCGCCAAGAGATACTAAACACCTTTGCAACTCCATGTGATGTAAGAATTAAGACTTAATTAAGATGCTGGTAAAATCAGAATAACTATCACAACTTACCAGATCAAAAATATGAGTCCAGAAATGATAGCTCCAATTCACAGTGAACTATAAAATATTTATTGTTTAAACTTTTCTTTTTTAAATTAAATAATTCTAATCTGTTTAGTGGTCAAAATCATCTTCCTATCCTGTTTTGGATTTACTGCCTCCACTTTGGCAAAGTTGAAATGTTTCTGTATATTGATGCTGGCATGTTTATACATCCTTTTTAACAAGCACGTTGGCTGTACTGGTTATGAAAAATTCAACCACCTACTTTAATTATGTATCATACTACCTATCTCTTCACCCCAAACATAACAGAAGGAAAGATGTAATGCATGAGTCATAAAGACATATCATTACTCTAGCCGTGAAATGTCTGCTGATTTAAAAAGGAAAAATATTTTTAAGCAAATTCATAGGGCACTATTCCAAAACCTTTAGTTAAAGTATTCAAACAATCAGAATATCTTAGTGAATGCAACTTCTTTTCAGAAACAGCTAAGATTTTAGGAAGAGACACATAAACCAGATCACATTTATAAGACACACTTTTCCTATATAATTATGATTCATATTGAAATAGCAAAATGTGTGGACATTTGGTTGTAGGTGGGCATTCATCAGTTTGATTTTTGGACAGGAAGAATATAAACCCAGATGGTGGACAGCTTGAGACACTCAGTCAAAAGGCAAATACTTTGGCAAGGAAAAAGTTAAGACTCACGTGCCAGTTATTAACCATTTCATCTGTTTATGAAAACTCGGGTGCAAGTATCTACTATATTCATTTATTTATTAGATACATTGATCTTGAACATTATAAATGAGTTAAAAGGCAATTAGAAACCAACAAAATGTTAATAAATGATAAAATGCAGTAAGAGCTGCAAAAAAGAAACTGAACAAAAATCAAAGAAATCAATACAGTGATGTGCATTACCAATTCTTTCAGGTAGAATTCTGTGGAGAGGAAAGCAGTACTGCTGTGGCTAACACTGAGAATTCATACACATTGTGGAGTGCAACAACATATATCCTTTGGGGGGAGGTTTCTCCCTTTATTCCTCTAATCTGGGCAAACCATGGCTTTCTGACAAGGTCTAAAGCAACCATATTAAACTACAGACCAGACTTAAGACTTATTCCCAGCTATCATCATTAAAACTGATCTCTGACTTACTAAAAGGATCTAGATAATCTGCTTCCTCTAGGGCACTGTGCAATTGTAATCCCAAGACTCTCTTTACCACTTTTTCTAAAAAGGGAAGGTTAGAGACCAAGCAATAGGGTTTTTTTTAAAAAAAAAAATTCAGCTAGATCTATGTTACATGTATTTTGTTCTTTTATTTGTGTGGAAAAGTATCATTAGAGTTGTATACTCTACTTTGGACTTACCAAATAAAAGATACATCTCAAAATCAGAAACAGCTCTCATTAGAAAAGTTGATTTCCAAAATAAAATTTCTTTAAGAACTGATGGAACAATAGTACTACCCAGTGGTGGGATTCAAATAATTTAACAACCAATTCTCTTTGAAATCACAGAACCCTGTAAGAGGTACACGTGTAAAAGCCAACCTAGGGGAGGGGGGAGCTGCCCCACATGCCCCGCACCTGCTTACTTCAGGGACCCCACACCCAGGCCGCTCCCTGTTCAGTGACCTCCCCCCCACCGGGTCAATGACCCGGCTGACCACCTGCCTCTTCCCCTTCACTCCCCTCCCAAGCTGGACTGCCATGCTACAGAGGATGAACCTTACCCAGTCATTCCCCGCTGTTTTGGAGCTGTGGAGAGTGACAGTGAAAGGCTCTGTTGCTGCTGCACAACAGCTGTATCTGCTGCTGGAGGGGCTTTCTTCAATCCCTGCCACCCTTGCTGCCTCTGCTTCACCCTGCAGATCACCTACCCAGTGGCAGCCACCACCTCCTTCTCCTTTACCAACTCTCCTGTGGCTTGCAGGAGAGGGGGGGCACTAGGGGGCACAAGCTTCCCTTACTGGCTTCCTCCACCAGCCCTCCATCACTGCCACTCTGCAACTGCTTGCACAAAGCAGCAGCCCATGTGGGCTGCCTTTTTCAGCCTAGAAAAAGAGAAAGGCAGAAAGGCAGCTTATAGTAGCTTCCTTCACTTTTTTGGGTGTCCTTAAGTCTTCCTTCCTTCCTTCTGCTGGTCCACATTTTCTTGCTGCCCTGAATCAGCCGGGGTCTCCCTTCTCCCTTCTGGAAATGGCAGCCCCTTTTTCTACTGCTTTCCTCCCAGCAGAAGGGAAGAAAGGAAGGACACTTAGTATGGAAGGATGCTAAGCTAAACTATGCCAGCTGGAGCTGGATGAGGGAGGCCAGGCTCCCCTTCCCCAATGGTTCTGCAAAGCCCCTAAGAAGTGGATCCACTTCCCGCAGGCACCTGCTTTGGACAGCAAACAGAAGAGCTTTGCTCTTTTTCTCCAGGCTTTTCTGCCTTAAAATCCAGAGCAGACACATTTTCCTACTGATCAGCTGAGGATACGGTAGCTACCGGTATGATTTTTCTAAGAAGCTGAGCGTCTGGTCTGAATTTTAGCATCCTTCCATATGAAGCATCTTCCTTTCTTCCCTTCTGCTAGGAGGAAAACAGAAGAAAACGGGGCTGCCATTTCCAGAACGGAGAAAGGAGATGCCAGCCGATGCAAGGAGGCAAGAAAGTGCGTGCAAGAAAGTGTGGTGGTGGCAACGGAGGGCTGGCGGAGGGATATCAGAGCTGGTAGAGGGAGGGGGCAGGAGAGGCTTGCACAGATTTATCATAACTGGTTCGGCGAAGTCAACAAAAAAATAGGTATCTGTTCTGCCGAACCAGTGCAAACCAGCTGAATCCCACCACTGGTACTACCATGAGGTATAAAAAGAGGACTAACTAATTGATCAAACATTTTTATAAAAGAAGACTTGAATACTTGAAGTCATCACATAGAATAAGGCAATATTGTGTGGTAAAAGCAAGAGCTGGAAGACAAAGAAAAACCTTTGTTTAGCAACTCCTGACAAAAATATATGCAAAACAAAACCCAAAGATCACTATCAATGACAAATTTAACAAATTTAGCAAAATTGGAATGTAATAAAGATTGGCAATCTACATGAACCATTGTCAGAAGCAAACTTATCATCTAAAGAGGCATGTCCAAACTGTCGCCTGCAGGCAGCATGCAGCCTTGAATGGCTCGTATTTCAGTCCTGCAAGATAATAAAGTAAGTTGGTTATTTATATACAATAATTATCTTACATATTTTATATGTGACCCAAGACAATTCCTCTTTACTCAATGCAGCTCAGCTAAGCCAAAAAGCAACCATGATCTAAAGTATCCAAAGCAAAACCCAGATAATCCTGACACATTTAGGAGCAAAGTGGTATAGACTAATGAAATTAAAATTGAAATATTTGGTCACAACCCATACAATGTACATTTGGAGAAAAAAGAGTATAGGATTTGTGGAAAATAAGTTTAGCAATTGTTAAACGTAGAAGCGAATTTATTATGTTTTGGAGTTGCGTGGCAACTGGCGACATGGGAAGCACTGTGTGGATGAAAAGAAAATGGATCCAACTAAAAATTAGCACAAGTTAACATTCACGTGATGAAGTTGGAAGGATTCATTTAGATACACCTCTTTAAATCCAGATTTATATGAAATACCTTCACTTTCTTCTCCATTTTACTTTATGCAAATAGGACAAATCATCCTCCTTGAGCAATGAAAGAAGAAACATAAACTATGTTGTTCATTTATTCAATGTGAAATCACCATCACTCTGAATTACTCACAAAATTAAAAATTAATATTATTAAATAAAGCATCATTACAAGCCAAACGATAAAAATTTTAAAAACCAAGTTAATAAGACAAAAAACAATGCCAAGCCAAAAAGTAAACAAATCCAGACATGAGGTATGAAATGAAAATAAAATTATATTAATTTAAATTAAAATCTAAGAAGTTTAGTTATGTTACTTGCACATGGGAAAAACTATTAAGGTCTTCCACAAATACACGGCATAACAAAGAATTTCTTTTCAGACTTGCTTTTACTTACTAAGTCAGTAAATCACCTGTTCTTGCCAGTCAAGTGCTATGTCATCTTTCTTCACTCATTCAGTACTTGAACTGTCACTAATTTGTGCAGATGTGGTGTTCATATATTAATAATAACACTTGAAGAACTTAAAATAAATTTTAGTACTGAATTTCTGGAACCAGGAAGGTAACATCTGGAAAATAACAGTATGGATCATTCATTGTACATTTTATATTTACACTTACAAATTACATTTACAAATGTACATTCTATATTTTCAGTTTATTAAAATAATTATGCAATGAGTTTGGTTTTCAATTTATCCATTTTAGAAAAGAAAAATATTTTGTCTAATTTCTACAGTAATGTTACATACACAATAGATGTGCAAAAAAGAAATTCATTTCAAACAAGTATAAAAATGACACATGCTGAAAGCTGCCAACTTAATGGTTGCAATAAATAAATAAAACCAAAAGTAGTGTTGTTAATTATGCTGGTTGATATCTGTACTGTTGTTTCATTCCAGGATTTGCATTATATTATTGTTTGATAGTGATTCAGTTTACATATTCTTATCGACATGGACTAAAGCAAAAGAAATAGCAGCTGTATCAGTCATGAATAAAAGCAATCTAAAATCCATAGATAACAATAATTTTATCATATTTGATAAATCTGATGTTGATAAGTTCAAATACATTTTATCAAGGATATTGTTAGGAAGAGGAAGAGGAGGGAAATGAGGCTGATTTTATAACTTCCCATACCTTTATTCAAGCTGAGCTTTATTCAATACATAAGAATGCTGGGTTGCATGAAGAATATAATCATAAGGTTTGTTGAAAAAGAGAAGCATTTTGTCATTTTGGAAGAATTTCCATCAATTTGTTTCACTGACTGAAGATACCAATCATAAACTACAATAGTAGAATATGTAGAGGCACTATTTTTAAAAAAAATAGTGATAATTATTATAATTATTGTTTTGAAGCCTGCACTTTTTATATGAAATTTTGCTAGAGTATTTTCTAAGAACATATTATATTTATGCATATTTTATATGTATGTGTGTGTGTGTACATTTGTGTGTGTATACACAGAGAGAGAGAGAGAGACTTATGTGAATTTATGTGTATTTATTCATGGATATGCACACAGAAATATATTAATGCATTAAAGCTTTAGAAAAGTAATATTCATTAAAAGTTAAGAAAAATAGCAGATTATGAAAATAAACTGCATTCAAACTTACTATTAGGTTCCAAAAGAGTGAACTGAGTAAATACATATAAAAATGCAAGATGAACTAAATATATCTCCCATCACTAATAATACATATTTATTCTAGAACTAATTAATCCTTTTCTGTCTCTCTCAGAAAAACAAATTTCTCACATAATAATGTGTGTAGTAACAGAAAACTTGCAATAATTTTATAAAATTTCAATTAGCTTACAACCCATATTTTGGGAGGTTTTTTTTTCCTAAATCCAAATTCTTTCCAAATCTGAAAATAAAAGCTCCCAATTTGGCATCTTCTATATGCAGGTAATAACAGTGATGCTTAGTCTATTCATCCAGCTTGATCGTAAAATGTGGTACTGCTCTAATCTTTAAAGCATGATGCCTTCTGAAGCTAATGTTGTTGCAGCACAACTGTCACATCCTGCAGTTACATTTTACACCATAGATTGCTTCTATTACTCATTCTAATTTCAGTACTAGAAACTTATTTCTGTGTTTATGGACCTATCCCTCTCGCTTTTTCACAGATGTTTCCTTTCTTTATAACTTATATAAAAAGAATGTTTTATGCTTTAAAAAAGATTAGATACCCGCATTCAAAAAGACTTTGAAGTCAATTTGATGATGTGAACAGAAGTGGTAAGATAAGGTTTGTTTCTGAGCCTGAATCAGAAAAGCTTGAAATATTGTCCATTCTTTGCTGTGGGGTTTCTAATTATAAATCTATGTAGAATTTATACAACATGCATCAGTACTACAAGATTTCACACATATTGTTCGAAAGTAAAGTACACACCAAGGAACATATATAGCTGCAATAAACTACATCAGCAGAAAGACTGCAATAAGACTGTCAGCATGTAACAAGCTTATTAAGTATGTGATTTTATTATAAAGATATAAATTATACAGTAAAGCTTACATAAGTTAAGGCTGTGTCAAAATTACTCTAAAGAAAAAATAATAATAATCCCCAACCTGTAATAAAAGGGTAAGCAACAATGCTGGACAATATATAGAAATCCATAGATTTATGATCAGGACAGACAATAAAAATAAGCAAATACAATTTCATTCCAACAGGAGACAGCTAGAGCTATAAATTTATTACAATTCTACACAAATGAAAGTTTCAGCATTTCAGCTACTATATGTAAATTGAAACAAGAATGAGTTATTTTGACTTTTAGCTAAAAGACAAATTCTCATTTAATGTAGTTCATTACTTCAGTCTGTATATTATTCTGTGTAGTACCAGGGTATGCAAACTTCATTTTTACAGCCATATGACCAGGATGCTTTATAGTAGTGGTATTCATCACTCTGTGGAAAAGGACAAAGAAAACTGGGAGCTTAATTCAGTGTTCAACCAGTTGATGTAAAGATTATTTATACCATCCACTAGAGCACAGGTGTCAAACTTGCCATGTCACGTGACATGTCGTGACATATCGCAACTTTTTGTGCATTGCCAGAGCTGGGGTGGGCGTGGCCTCTCCATGATGCAACCGGCCCACGGGCTGGCAGTTTGCCACCCCTGCATTAGAGAAATCAGTGCAGAACTGATTTTATTTGTCTATTTATTTATTTATTTTTATCCTTCCTTTATTATTTGTATAAATAATTCCAGGCAGCCAATATATCTAACAGTCCTCCCTCCTATTTTTCCCACAACAACTCTGTGAGATAGCCTGGCCTATGAGACTGACCCATTGTAATTTGTAGCAAAAACCAACTATATTTTAATGCTTGGAACCATTTCCTTAAAACACTTTTTTTATTTGCTGCCAAATACCAGTGGGATTATCAAAGATTCAATAACCTGTTTTATCACTTTTTTTTCAAAATAAAGACTTTTTTAAAAATGGTGGTGTGATCTTAGGGCAACATCTTTGGCTTTTAATAACCACTGCTTACCTACAGAGTTCAAAGTTTTCCTCTATTTTTTCTATAGTAAGTCTGTTCATGATCATCCAGTCCAAAATAGATATTTACATATAAAATACACTTGCAAATTTGAACTCATCTTGCTAAGTTGAACAGCACAGTTCTATAATATCCACTATAAGCTCTTAATGAGAAAATATGGCATGCTTAGTACTTAGGTGGAACACTTGTTTGTATAATTAGCAGGAATCAAGCTACACCTGAAGAAAGTTTAAAGCCATCACAATTATTGAAAATTGAGTACAGAAATCAATTATAATGATCAATTGATTATGTGTTATCAAGTTGGTGTCGACTCTTAGCGACCACAGAGACAGATTTTTTCCATCATCATCTGCCTCTATTGTGATCTTTAAAGACTTCCAATGGAATAGCCACTGATAGTCCCTGTAATGAAATCCATCCACCTTGATTTCAGTCATCTTCCCCTCTACCGTTCTTAGAATTAGAGTTTTCCTCAGAGAGCTAGATCAGTCTAGGTAGATTTGTTCAATGATTCATTTGTTTGTTTCTTAACTGTCCGTTATATTATTGGGAATCTTCTCTAACAAGCATCACTATTCTTTCTATCCTCTTTCTTCAAGGTCTATTTTAGCAACTCTTTGACACCTTTTGTTAAAAATTTTCTTGAAATGTTTTGTCATTGTTGAATTTGACTTCTTTTCACTTTTTGGCAGTTTCCACAATTCCTTGTTATATCCAGTTTACGTTCTTGTGTTTCTTCATCTTTGGCAATCTATTCTCACATTCATTCTTAACAACTTATTTAAGTTCATTCCACAGTTCCTATGTTCTCTATCAGTTAGGTTCAGGACTTCAAAGTGATTTTTGATGTCCTCTTTGAAAATGATGTGTATATGTTCAAGATCATATCATGGAAATTGACTGTCTTCTTTAGCTCAACTTGGAGCTTGCATATGTGCAGCTCATGATGTCTTCAACAGTTAGTACTTGGCCATATCTTTGATATTACATTTAAACTCATTAACAACCCTTTAGCAATACTACAATCAATTTGATTTCTATATACTCCATCTGCTGATGCTCATCTATAAAAATATTGTTTAAAAATATGTTAAAAATTACAGTTAGAATCCATTTTTAACATGTTTTGTTCATTCTGTAGTAGCATGTCAGATCTGAGTATTCTTCTTCTTTAATTGTATTTTTTTAGTTTCTTCTGGTTTTCTCTAATAGCCAACATTCAAAGTCCCATCTTACCATGTTTTTGTCCCAAAAAATGAAATAATCACAGTTTCCATGGGAAGGATCCCTATAATTAGTTTCAAATTCTTATTTTAAATCTATCTGAACCCTTAATCTGCTTTTAGTTTTCCAAAATCAACACTATAAACATGCTTTTACTGATTATTGAAAAATATTTTTCTAAATCCTTAAACTCATATTTAAAACTTCTTCTGTGATAAATAAACAGATTCACTCAGTGAATGCAATAAAAATTTGCTGTTCCAAAAGTTCTTAATATTTCAAAATCAATAAGAAGTTATTCCAATGGTGATTAAGACTCAATTGAACTTTTTGTCCATAAAGATTGAGTTATGACTATGAGCTTAGACTGCCAGCCACTCAATTCACAAGCTACCTCCAAAATCTCTGTTCCTGCAGTCTACTCATAAGAAGTAGCTGTCAGGAATGTGCATGAGCAGTAATCTTGCTATATCCTTCACAGCTATAAAACAATGCCATTCCTTCTTTGTTTTTCATATCCTGAGTAAAAACTGATGTGATTTTCTGGCTGCAAGTGTCCAATCACATTCCATCTCAATATGCTGATGTCTAACTTGTCAACCTGCAGTAGTTTCATTTCATCTTTCACTCTGTTGAACTTTCCTATCTTCATGCTTCTTACATTCCATGTCCCTACTGTAATTCTGTTTTTGCAAGTTCAGATTTTCTTTTTCTGTCTAGGAACATCAGGAATCAAACATCCTGAAGGCTTTAATCTGGACATGTGGTAAACTCCATTATTATTCCAAAAATCATCCTAAACATATTGAATGTCATCTGACCTGAAAGGTCCATCATCCAGTATTATATTGTTTATCATTTTATATTTTCTATCCATTTTTGGTAAAAATACAAGAGTAGTTTAACATTGTCTTCTCCTGTGCATATGAATCAGTGTCTTTGTCATTGACATTAAATCTGACTCTCGTATCTTCCTCTATTGCTACTGCCCATATAGGCAGCTACTTGGGCAGTTGGGCTAACCTTCATTAGTTGAGTGACCTTGCCGGGAATATTTACTCTTGGCATACACTACCAACATTCTTCATTCATCCCTCTTGGAATCATCTTCCCCATTATGAGGAAGCACAACTAGATTGGGTTGGGGAGGGAACCAAAAGACTCTTTTTAAATTTACCCTATCTATGCACTGATTTAAATAGTTGTAGGATTTCTAGTGTATGCAATACAAATGTAATGTTTATTAGCCAGAAATGTTCAATTAAAAAAAGCAGAATATATGCAGGTTTCTATTCCAAATTAATAATGCATAAACTACACACATAAGCACACATACCACACACCATACAAATACTATATACAAGTAAATACATGTAGGTCTGCCTATATATGCATTTTTCAAAGAATGTCCTGAGTGAAAATGCTACCAGTATAATTTGGGTTTCAAAAAAAAAAATCCTGGTAATTCACAAACATACTTACTTGAACAAGAAACTGATGTGGAAAGAATATTGCAAAAGCTTCTAAATGAAGTGATTGGTTGAGAATATAGCAGAAGAAAAAGGAGTATGATACTGCCACCTGTTGGTCAATAAAATATGTCCTTCATCTCTAATTAGATTGAAAGGGACTGGTTTATAGAAACTTTTATGTTCTGGCAGAATTGGAATTTGTCTCTCTCTTGACTATACCTCCACACAGATAGAACTAAGCTTATGTTATTCCCAGGTAAAAGTAATAGGCCATATTGTCTGGAATGACCTCTAAGGTCCCTTCCAACTTTATTATTATTATTGTTATTATTGTTATTATTATCATTATTGTTATATTATTGTTGTTGTTGTTGTTGTTGCACTGAAAAAGTGAAATTCCATGTGTCCCTAGTCATTCAACTATCATGTTTTATAAATGTCCTCCCATTCCACAAACTATTTTGTGTTCCTAGTGAATTTATTTTAAAAAAATATTTTCTAAATGACAAATATATGTACAAGAAAAAAAATTCAAAGCAACTTTGCAGTGGTAAATAAAAATTATATAAAATTATATATATATAAATTATGTTTTGAGACAATTTTTATTACATCACTTTCAACATTTAAAAATGCTAAAACTTGAAGAAATGAAAACTGTAGCAATAATATGTTTATATGAATGCATTGAGTTACATAGATTTTATATATACTTGTTTAGTTATCTTTAAAGAGGTAAAATATGAAAAAATAATCTTTGAGATTATATATTATTATACATCTTTTTAAAAGATAAAGATATGTAAGTAATATAGAATATAACTATTTGCCATCTTGGTACATATAAATCTTTATGCCT
>JANHFS010005548.1:10564-25654 GCA_032467975.1 Trimeresurus albolabris | reverse complement strand
ATTAGGTTCCCTTTTCATGAATCAAAATCTAATTTTAATTAAGAAATTTAAGCAAAACTTTTTTCCTTGATTTAGAATAAGATAAAATCACCACTGCTGCTATGTCCTGAAATCAAGGAAATTATTATTTTAGTACTAACCTCATCAAAATGAGTTCCTTTGGAAAAAAGCTCCAGAGGAGTGGATTAGCCATCTCCTCTTATCCTGCTTAAGTATAACTCCTTGAAATTTCTTTCATTCATTCATTCATTCATTCATTCATTCATTCATTCATTATCTATAGCACCCATCTTATGCTAGTGATTCACTACAAATAATAGCTTCGGGGTAAATAACAAATTGTTTTAAATAGGATAATATCCCAAGGCAGAGTATTTAGTATTACCACTAATGTGGTGCCACTCCTTGTGCCTGCAGTTACCTTGAGGAAAAAGCAAATAAGGAAAAATGTACAATATAAATAAATTATTGTATTTACGTTGCAATAATTTGGCCCTTTCAAATACTAGAAGGCATTGGTAGCAGATCCTACTGTTACATTTTATCTTAATGCAGGTATATTTATACAACCCAGAATTAATGAGTTCAACAGCAGTTTCACAATTAAAATAATCAATCAATGAAATATAATTCAGCAGTATATCAATGTAACATACAGAAATTTCAATATCTATTCAAAATGAACCAACCAACCATCCATGTATAGACTATGAAACTACTGTACTCTAAATATCTAAGAATTCAGATGGAGATGAATATGAATTATAGACCTGTCCACTCAAAATAAAAACAAATTGCTTACCTGTAACTGCCATTCTTAAAGTAGTTATATCTTCATTGACATAAATGGCCCTGCACTTGTACAGAGCATCTTTTGGAATATTATTTAACTGAGATCTTTGATGGGGAAATGTGTCCCAGTTGTGAATGAATGTAACAGTTCCTCCCTCTTGTCAATTCTTTGATCCACCATATAAGATCAAACTTAGAACAATTTTTTGTGAAATTTGAAGGGGAGGCAACCCCTTACCTTTGAGAAACTAAGGCTCAGAGCTGGGAGGGACCAAGGCCAGAATGGCTTGGATTGGGGTGGGTCCTCAGCTATCAACTGGTGGAATTAATTTATCAACAATAAGGAGTGGTGTTACTAAGTCTTGTGGTCATGTGACATTGCACTTTACTTAGTGACAGAAATTCTCTTTTCAATTGTGGCCAAAAGTTGAAGACTATTGCAGAAAGGCGGATAGATCTAGTGGGCTAAACCATACCTGCTTATATATCAGTTTTTGTCATGCCTATTTATAAGCATGCTGTTACCTACTATGAATTAAAAAAATGTAATCTTACAGATGCACGCAGGTCATATAATTCCAGTAAGCTATACCTAGTAAAATGTTGGAAATACATATAACTACAATGTGCAATATCAGTGTTTAGAATTAAAATACCTAGTACCTTATCCTGCCTGCTATAATCCATTGCCTGCCTTTTTCACTAGGTCCATTGGAAATAAGAACTTTTCTTCAGTAAGACTTTAAAATAGACTAGTCTTTGGATTAGAGAGGCATTTATTTTAAGTAGAGAGGAATTTTGATGAGCGAACAAATAGGCCTCCCTCCTGCCACTGTGAAACTAGCCTCAAAGTAACTCCCTCCAATTGAAATGAGATTTAAAATATCCTCAACTAATTTTCAAGAGAGTGAAGTGTGTAGGTGTGTGTGCTAATTAAGGATATTTTCAAGCCTAATTCTGAAAGCAAAGATGAACATAGAAAGGACAAGGGGAAAATTGTTGTGTATCTGATTAGCAAATATAGCATGGCCATGGGTAAGTATATCAGAGATCATATATTTCAGAGGTGTGATCTTACCCACTTTTGAAATATGTTCCCTGATGCACTTTCCCAGGTGCAATTTTGCTGACAGAGTAAAATAAAATCCTCACCTTGCTTCAGTGTAGTATACATACATATATACATACATATTTATGAAAAACATGAATGTATTTGTGTTCTCAGACAAGTCATTTTCACCATAACTTGAAAGCTAAGATGCCAGTCATTCATATTCAGCCATGCTAACAAAATTCCTTTCAACAAAGGAATTAGAATATCATTTCAGCCCAAGCATGATAAATATAACCAAAATGTAGAATTCTTAACCATACTGTTTATCACATCCACTGGAATACACAGAGCAATACTTATGAAAACAAACTCAACTTGCATCTGTTGGCAAAGAGACCACAAAACAGTAACTATTCAGTTCTCAAATGTCTTCTTAACAGACCAATAATTTCTGGATGTCATGAAAGAAGCCACTAAAACTGCATAGCATATGGACAGTTTTTACTGCAAAACAAATTGGAGGATAAAAGAACTCTGCACATAACCTCTGGAAATCATTTTACCCTTGAATGGTTTGCCATTACAGAATGATGTGGAAGTAAACATAGATAAAAACCAGTTTCAATTCATGTAGATTTTTTTCCTTTGAAACACTGACTGCTACAAAAGTCTGGTTGTTTTCTGAAGAAAAAGAAAATGTTTATGTTTAGATTACTAAGTAGTCACATAGTTTTGAATTAGTTAAAAATTCAGGGACATTTCAGATCAGTAATAGAAGAGAAAAAAAACAGAAGAACACTGAATAAACTATTATCACAATTTCAGCAAAGAGGCTCACTTCAATGTTCATACTTCAAACGAAATCTAATTTTATAACTCTGTTTCAATAAGTGTCCTTCAAGAGCTTTTGTCAAGAATTTGTTATTCCCTACTGCATTTCTGCAAAGACTAGTTAAAATTGCAACTTACTTTCTATCATATTCTTTTTTTCTTGTGTTTTTCCTCAGAAGACAGGCACAGGGTTGAACTCCCCAATTGATTTATAATTTGGGGAGGGGGGCTTCTAGACTCACAACTCCTGCTAGAATATAGCCAAATTTTAAAAGTATAACTTTCTAAGCAACTATGCTAAGAGAACCTCTTTCCCTCTTCCAGCTTGGGACTATTTAGCCTCTTGATCTAGGTCTCCCTCTATGAAAGTTTTGAGTTGGCAAAATCTTCCCCTTTGTTGCTACAGGTGCACATTCCATCATGCTAGGAGCACAAATCCACATTCTATGCCAATTGTACCTGTTTCTGGACCAAGAGACCCTACCCACACCTCTTGTTTCTCTATTGTAATGTGTTCTATTTGGTGCTGTCCTTGAAAAGCATTGGGAAAGCTGCAAGTGGCTCAGAATGCAGCAGCATTTGCAATCTGGAGAATGTGAACATATGCCAATACTTCCAGAGAGCTTCCTAGCACTATTCAAGATGCTGGTTATCATCTATAAAGCTCATCATATATCTGATTCCTTCTGTTCACCTCACCAAAGTGAACAATTACATATAAGGTTTTATAATAGCCAATACTTTGAACTGGGTCTAGAATTTTACCAAAAGCTAATGCAGGCCTCACAAAATTGGTGTTACTCTCCTGAACTGGCTAGCAGCAAACTGCAAGCCGTACCTGCATTCTCTGCAGCAGTAGCTTCCGGGTCATAGCTTCCATGGTGGCACAGTGGTTAGAATGCAGGCTAATTCACTTACTGCCAGGAGTTCAATCCTCACAGGCTCAAGATTGACTCAGCCTTTCATCCTTCTGAGGTCAGTAAAAATGAGGACCCAGATTGTTGAGGGCAATATGCTGACTTTGTAAACCGCTTAGCCTCATCTAGTCAAATCTCAATGATAAATGCCATGCCGTAGAAGAACAAGATTTTTTTTAGAGATAGATTTGCATTTAATAGATTTTTTCTGAATCCACGGCTTCCAATGTGTGTGATCTTGGGTTGTGGTTGGAGGGCTGCAAGATTTTCAATTCTTCCTTCCCTGTAATTAACAATATCAGACTGTTCTGATTATAGTTCCCAGCATTACTTCAACATTCATGATTAAGAAAGAAAAAAGGACAATGCCTTCTGTCATGGCCTCAGCTTAAATAAAAAGCTTTCCACAACAAAAACTAACAGACTAATGAAAATTGCAATACCAAGAAACTATTTTTATACTGTTCATCTCAAAACCACTTCTACTATATATAAAACTGAAATAAAGAAATGAAACTAAAGAATATGTATAACATCTTCAATCTTTCAAAACACAGGCTTTTACATATAGTTTTGAACTGTAGATAGATTGCTTGGATACTGCTTCCTTTACAGATCCATAGAGTCCACAGACAAGAGAACCATAAGAAACCATCACTGTCATAAAATTTAATGGAAAGAATGTACTACGTGCAAATTAAATACAAAAATGTTTTGCTACATGCATAAGGCAACAAAGATGGACACTGATTATACTTCAGCCAATCTACACACTATAAGCTGGACTTAATTGAAAGGAATAAAAAGTAAGTGCAATGAAAAGTCAGAGCTACTTTGGATATAGAAAAATATTACTCTCTGTCTGGTAGATAAGTTTATTTGTTATATTACAGTCAGTCCTTCACTTACAACAGTTCATTTAGTCACTACTAAAAAAATGCTTCTTCCTAAGATAAGCAAGCTATAGGTACTCCTTGACTTAGAACAGTTCATTTAGTGACCGTCCAAAGTTACAACGGCACTGAAAAAAGTGACTTATGATCAGTTTTCACACTTACGTCCATTGCAGCATCCCCATGGTCACATGATCAAATTTCAGATGGTTGGCAGGTGGTTTCTATTTATGAGTGGGGCAGCATCCCGGGGTCATGTAACTTTGCTCGTCAGAAGGTCACAAAACTTAACAAATGCAATGATTCACTTAACAACTATGGCAAAAAAAGTCGTAAAATGATGCAAACTCACTTAACAAATGTTTCATTTAGCAACATAAATTTTGGGCTCAATTGTGGTCATAACTCAAGGACTACCTATACTGAACTTCCTGTTTCCCAAATAGAAAACCATATTGGTTTATTCCATGCTGCAGATCCTTTTCTGTAAGTGGCCTAGTTAGTTGGTAACACTTAGCATAGACTGTTACACCATCTACTTTTGAGATTTCATTCTTCTTTCCAGCAAACCATTCAAAATGTTAATTTTATTCAAAATCACTCAAACCACTGGAACATTCTAATAGAACTATTTCTTCTGAAATAAGTATTTTTTTTCCTTCTGTTTCATTCACACTACTTAATAAATTGCTAGTCAGATAGTAAATTCACGTAACCCTTTATAAAATGTGGTGGCTAATATCACTAAGTTTATACTGAATAAAAACACTATATTTCCTTGAACATTTTCAATAATTGCACAATTTTCTTATATGTCATCTGTAAAGGCATTAATTTCTGGGAAAGGCCTTTAACAGTTTGAAATTATTTTTTTTTACATCCCAACATGTGAAAAATAGACAACAGCAGCTGTCATCTTACAACTGTATTTTCTAGTAACAGAAAATATCACAACTTTAAACCAGAGGACAGTGAACAAAAGAAAACATCCACTATGAACATAGTATACTACGTACAATGTTCCTTATTTATAACCACAGTATAATTTTATGCAGCCTTGTATGATTAAGACCAAAAAAGAATGCTACCCCTTTAACAGTCTGCTCCCATCCATGAAGACATTAAAAAGTATGTTCATTTTGCAACATTAAAGGCACCGCTTATTTTTCCTTTCCTGATCCTAGAGTAAACGCCGAGAAAACAAAAGTACTTTCAGCATGTGACAGCCGAAACTCTAATGGAACTTATACTTCAAAGTCACTAAAGTGCTTTTGAAAATGTTTCCTTGGTAGTTTGAATTAGACACTCATTGTTCTAGTCCAAATGGGGCTGTAACAGTTATTCATTGTAACTCTCCTTCCTCTCCTTGTTTTAATAGAATTCATCCCCTTACTGGGATAAAAATAAATCTTCACAGAAAACCAATCAAATGTGACAATGCTATCTGATTTTTCATAATTACATATACATTCTGTATTTGAAGTTATAACAGTAAAGGAAGGCTTGTTCACATGTCTCCTCCACATGTCCATTTTAACCCTATTACAAACAGAAATGATTTTTCATGAAGGAAAAATTAAAGATGACCAAATTTAACCATACAGTCAAACAACTAAAAATGTAATTTCTCCTGATTGTCTTAAATAAGTTGTTATAACAGTTTATACTTTCAACAAAAAAATAAAAGTTTTTGCATTTATTTTGTTAAGCATACAATCTAAGGAAAAAAATTAAAATGAGTAGAAATTATATATAAAACATTTTCTAAAAGAAAAGCTAAAAACCTAACACTAAAATTATCTTTAGTTTAATAGTTAAAAGGAAATGTTTTCTTTTTTTCTTTTTAATGAATCAAACAACCTGATATTCTGAAGGAAGTTAACCAGTTCATGTCTTTAACCCACAGGAATCCTTGGATGTTTCAGACTGCAATCAGATATTACTTCATCATTTTATAGCACCTCTTCTGCATTTCTGTGATCTATTTTTCATGTTCTGTCTAGGTCTCCAACATTACATTAAGACAGGCCAAATGGTGGATTAGCTTTTGGTATGCTGGGAAGGGAAGACCCAATCCCTGGTGGTTTAAGCAGGACAAAAACTCTGACTTAATTAAGCATACTAAACTTATTACAGCATCCCTATGGTCACATGATCAAAATTCAGATGCTTGGCAATTGACTCACATTTATGTTGGTTGCAATGTTCCCAGGGTCATGTGATCACTTTTTGTGACCCTTCTGACAAGCCAAGTCAATGGGGAAGCCAGATTTACTTAACAACCATGTTACTAATTTAACAACTGTAGGGATTCATTTAACTGTGGCAAGAAAGGTTGTAAAATGGGGCAAAATTCACTTAACACCATCAACTTATTACATAGCAACAGAAATTTTGGGCTCAGTTGGGTTGTGAGTCGAGGACTACCTGTAGTATAGTACACTTTCTAAGTTGGTATAATTAAAGCATAGCTAAATTGCCCTGCTTCTTTAAGCCAGTATTCCATCTACTTTTAAAGCCAGTTTCAAGTGGATCTTCCAAATCTTTTTTTTCATTTTTACAAAAAAAAAAAGATATGTAATAAGTTGATGGTGTGATTCCCTTCTTTCCCCTTGCCTTCAATATGCTCCTTATATACTCATGAAGAGGGAAAACAGAAAGACATTGTGGGCAAATTCTCTATGCAGAAGCCAGAAAGAGGAATTAACTATTGGAGATTCCCAGGATATTGTGAGTTTTAGTCCTGTTTAGACATGGCCAGCTTGATGACTTTGGGCCAGTTATTCTCTCTCAATGCAACTCACTGCACAGAGTTGTTATGGAGAAAATAGGAGGAGGAAGAGGTATTAGATATGCTTGCCATCTTTATTTATAAAAATAATAAAGGCAGGATTCTTTTTAAATTCATTGTCCCATGAAATCTATGCTATTTTAAAAACAAAATTGGGATTCTATATAGCAAAGACATAGACATTTATTTAGACTAACTGCATTAGATTCTAGTACAACCAATTCCATAAACACAGAATCTGTTTACAAAGAGGACAAATATGAAACAAGTTTCTCCATGTTTTTCCACCCATTTATTATACCCGCTGTAGTCATAATTAAATGTAGAAGATCCCAGGAAATTATAGTGTTGAGTTTTAAAAAACCTCTTTAAACTCCATTTTCCATGTGAACAAAAGGACTATATTTCTTTCATATTTTACGAACCTACCTAGAGCACAGCTATTCACATACAAGAAATCATAATTAAGGGAGTTTGCTGAAATGGCAAATAAAGAAAGAAGAGTTAAGTTTTCCTCTGGTTAAAGTAAATTAAGCTCTGCTGGATTCTTAAGGCCAACCTTTTTTTGTGACTTGCCCTTCTCAGAAGAAAAAAAAAATTTCTTCTGGTAAAGTGATTTTTAAACTTTGCCAACTACATCTTGAAAGAAAAAGTATTCAATCATATTCATCTCAGCTAGAGGTTGTAGTGAAACCTAACAGCTCTGTAGATTTGGAAGTATTTATCTCTTAGTAGAGACATGAGAAACCCCCCCAAAAAGCTATTAAGTCCACTGTCTGTTCCTCATTGGAGACTTCGAAGCAAGTGCAGCGCATGTAGAAGTGGTGATACATGGACATACCGAAAGGCACCCACTACTGCTTGCATATTGAATCAACTATAACTTCAGTTTAGTCTTCAAGGGCAGCCCCCTACAGATGACATTGCAATAATCTAATTGTGAAGTGATAGGGCATAAATAAATGTCTGGATGGCCACCAGTGCACAAGATGAACCTGTGTGTGTAAATATACAGCAGAAACAAAGGTTTTAAGCATTCCTATATTCAGGAACTGGGTAAAATATTGTCACAGACAAAGGAATGATGTAAGAAACAGTGTAAATAGCAATTTCAATTCATACTTTATAAAATAAGAGATTAAGATAACAGGAAAAAATGTAAATGTGTCATTCACACCACAAAGGTACTGACATCATATCACTGTTTGAAATATTAACTATGTATTGATCAAGGAAACAATGGTTATTTTTGTCTTTATATAGAGGGAAAAGAAAATAATAATACCTACAAAGAATTGCCCATTGCAAACACTGTTTACTTAAAAGTATTTCCTGAGGCTGTAAACATATCCATCCTTACCTATGAATACACATGAACAAAACCGCTCTGATATTGGCTATTTTTTAAAAAAGAATTCAAAGTGATAGAATCAGTCATCTGACATGTTTAAAACACTATCAGGTTCTTTAAAATTTAAACAGTTAAATCACTACTTAAGATATAGTGGTTTTAATTCAATAATAATATACAATTTCTCTCTTTTTCTTTCTTTCCCCAAGTAAATATATTCATTGCATAATATTAAGCATCTTTTTTTTTTCTTCCATTCAGTTATGTCCAATTTTTGAAGACTACCTGGACAAGTTTCTGCAGTTTTCTTGGCAAGGTTTTTCAGAAGACATTTGCCACTGCCTCCTTCTTACAGCTGGATAAAATGACTGCCTTAACCATTACACCAATTGGGTCTAAGCCTATATTACACAAGCTTACATTTGTTTATAAAATTGGAGTCTATTAACAAACTAGGGCCAGAGATGTTTATCGAAATGGTTATGTAATGAAAGAACACTAAGCATCAAACCATACTGCCTCCCTGCCTTCTTGTTTTTTATAGTTCTCAATTCATTAAAATTCATTAAAAATTGTGACTTTTAGTCAGGAATTCGACAATGTCTTTTTTTTTTTCTCACCGCAGGTTGGGAATGATACTGATCTCAGCCATGGTTTATTTTTCTTGTTAACTGAACTGAATTCCAACAATGATATTGATTTAAATATTTAGGAAGAAAAATCCAGAATGTAGAGGCATTTGCAAAATTGGCTTCATTCTAGCTGCTCAGAATAACAAATATGCCAATTATCTACATATCAAGCCTTGTGTGCACTTATTTAATTCACACATATTCCCTATTCATCAATTCATACTCCATCTTAATATGAGACCTGCCTACCCTGGGCGTCCTATGGCCTTCCCCACATTCCTGAGTCACACCCCATTGCTCCATTTCCCATCCCTCAGGGTCTCCACAGCTCTTACCTCCCTGCTAGTTCTTTCCCCTCACATCAGGTCCCTACAGGGCTTTCTCACTCATACTGGGTCCCCACAGGTCTTTTTTCCCCTACCAGCCCTCCTCCCCCATCACCCATTGCACACTTATTTTTTGAAGGTCTCTGGAGCTCCAGAGCTTTCCCAGCAGCCGTGTAGCCCTTATTTCCATGTAGCCCTTGTTAAGCCTCCTGGAAGCAGCTTCCATTTCAGTGCAATGCAAGGAATTCTAAGAGTGTTCAAAATGGAAGCTGCTTCTAGAAGGCAGTAAGCAGCCCAGAAACAAATGACCTGCCCTCCTTCCCCAACATGAGATCCAGAAACCTTAAAAAGGTAAGTGGGTAAGTAGGGTAAGAACCAGGCCCAATTCCTAGGGGGACCTGGCAGGCAAAGTGGGAGAGAGAAACAGAGAAGTGCTGCAATATCCTGATGGTCAGTCTTAAGGACAAATGACTGCAGGCCACTGCAATGACTGTAACTTCAAAATCGGGTCATAAATAGCGTTTGGGGGGGTCTGTTGTGACTTCGAACAGCGCTAAGTACAGGTCATTAAGTGAGAACTACCTTTATCTATATAGCAACTATCTACATAGCAACTATGGTCCTAATTCTTTATATCCAGGGAATTATGCATTGTTTAACTCAACAAATATGCTTTTTCTCATTCACATTAGCCTAATATTTTCTCCAGTTTTCTTTCTAGAGTTACACATTTTGTTTTATTCTTTGAAGTAAGTCATTATTTCCCCATGTACTGCATTTGTTTTCAGATATGCATTTAATTCTTCAGTTGATCAACAGAAACAGCATATGTTTATATACAAAAGTTCCAATTTTTGAAACAAACTTAATTCCTTATAAATATTAAGATGACTAATATGTAGTATTTGCATAAAATAGGTCCCATGTTGCAAGATTTCAAAACCAGCCTTACTCGCATATTGAATAATTATATAGATTGTGTTGTTGTTGAGAAAATGAAATTACACAGGCATTTTCAAGAAACAATAGTCTTGGGGATTGCGTGAACAATACTTCAAATTCGACTATTGCTGTAAAATTTTAAAATCGCATTTTAAAAGCTTTAATTGGAAATATTTCACAATGCAATAATTTTATTCCTCCGCAACACAGTCTGTTGAGAAAACACACTGGGTGCTCTACCTTCTACACCTGAACTGCACTGACCAAATGTTTTTCTCTGCAGGGTCTCTTTCTGAATATTTCCCTCAAATACAATGTGCAGGATTAAAAAATTATACCAAGAACAAAAATCCACATGATTTCTTTTCTCTAAATAAATCTTGCTAATAAATTCCCAAGAATTTTCGGTTCTGACATAAAGACTATTTCTAATCCATACTGTAGTTGTTATTACTTTATTGTATAATTCAATATATTGTGTTATTTAAAATATTAAATATATCTTATATTCCCAACAAATGGTCTCTCGTGCAAAATCAAGTTAGCTTTCGATATTTGGCCCAAACTTGTTTCATTTTGAGGGGAAAAACCCTTTTCCTTTGTGTTTAAACCAAGTAACTCTCTTTTTTTCCTTTGCTAGCAGCAAATACCAAGAGTTTGCAATACAGCCCGTTACATTCCAAGATGGTGTCAATGGACATCCGTGTTTTTTTTTAAATGTATAAAAACATTAACATTCTATTTAAAAACCCTGGACATTAGTGATTATCAAAAATATTTAGCATGCTCCCTGACTAACGCTTGAATGAATGATCATG
Source organism: Trimeresurus albolabris (assembly GCA_032467975.1). NCBI lineage: Eukaryota > Metazoa > Chordata > Lepidosauria > Squamata > Viperidae > Trimeresurus > Trimeresurus albolabris. The sequence goes on along the minus strand of JANHFS010005548.1, from coordinate 14,307 downwards.
ACATCAGAACTAGGTAGCGTGACTCCTATAAAACTCTTAGATGATTCTTACTGGAACCTGCAAGTTAGAAACCCTAGTTAGGTGCTTATACACAGACACAAAATCATTTCCAAATCATATCCACTAATTTAAAGAAAATTTAATTCACTTCTTTACTACAGGTTAGTAATCCAGATTAAATAAAACTTACTAAAATAAAACCTAGTAGAAATAGAAAAGTAGAACGTATAGAATAAATTAAGGCATGCAAGATAAAAATATACAAGTATTCTTCCATTATTTTGCTATTAGCAATAAACAAGTTTTACAAGCTGTGAAAACAAAATTTGAAATAGCAAGCGTTACCTTGGATCCTTATCTGCTAGTAAAAATTGAACATAAATTTTTTTCAGTCTATCTTAGAAATTGAGTTAGAAGAGGCATTAATAAGCTGTTTCTGTATGTCTTGATAGAAATTACTATATAACAGAATATGAGTTTATATTTCAATATTGCCATCTTTAGAAGGGCAAAGCCTTTCCACATAGGGAATTTTGTAGATTTTTTTCCTTCAGTTCTACTGATAGTATTATACTGAAACATAATAATATAAATGCTTGCCAAAATTTATCATTTGTAACTTCATTCAGATACAATACTGCTTTGAAGTGTGCATTGCTGTGGCCCAATTGTACCCAAACTGACATTTTACTATATTCATATAATTAATATCGTCATTTTAGCCATTGTCTATCCACTGCAGGATGAAGCCTCTTCTGCATGTTTCTAACCAATACAGTCCTAAGCTTTCTTTTGCCAATTGGGCCCACAATACTTGCTAATGTCATCACTCCATTTTGTTTTAAGTCTCTTTTGTGGACACTTTTTTATCAAGTGGGATCCATTCTATGACTGCCTTGGTTCTATGGCAGCCATCAGTTCTTCTTGCTATGTGATCAGTCCATTTCCATTTCAATTCTTTTATTCTCTTGATGATATTGCATACTTTCATTTGTTCTCTAATCCATGTGCAGGTCACATACTGTGTGTGTATTTGTTTTTCCTAAAACAAGATGGATCCATGATATCAGCCAGTATTGCGGGCCCAATTGGCAAAGGAATATGTATAACAATACTCTGATTGCAATCCTATATTCAGGATCCTAACACGAACACTTTCTTGCCTTTAGTTCCTCACCAGAATAATTTAAATGCAAAACAGTCAGAAAGTTGACAAACATTCTATTACAACTCCTGAGCAATTCCATTTCTATATACTTCTCTCTGAACAATAATTCAACTCCTATAAATTTCTAAACTGATATCCACAATTTGGACCACGAGGAAAATTGAGGCATTTCCTTATACAGAAGTATCCTTTTGGAGATACCTATTAACACACAATGTTTGAATGAGATCAAAGGCCAGATACAAATCTGATGTTAGATCTATATCTGCTCATTAATGTTGATGCCCTTTCCAAATATATTGGTGGTATCTATACTCCTATCTTAAATATTTCAAAACATTTTCATATCACTGCTGTTCTAAAATCAGCTGAAATACCATGCTTTTAAGCAGGCAAAATTGTCTTAAAAAACAGAACAAAACTAAATTCCAGAAACTACATTTTTATTGGTGCCTAATATTTTTTTTAAAAAACATTGTTTAAGGCAATTTGAACTCTTCCACAAATACTAATGCTCAAAGCATATATATTGCAATTATTCCTGAAGAAAAATAACATTTGGCTCTTTTTGAGAATTCAGTTTTCCCTTGTTTTCATGCTCCACACAGTGCCTACTCTCTTTGCTTTCTTCTTTACCATCTGCCCATTTCTCTGGGAGAAATTGCCAAGAACCTTGACTATGTCATCCACTGCCATCATGTAGAAGAGACTGCCATCAACACCTCCACTTATCCCTGTGGTATAACTGGAAGACAGTTTGGAATAAATATATTAAAGGTTCCAAAAAGATCTTATTATCTTTTAAATAACTGTTAGAGGATGTAACTTTTGCCAACAAATATCAGAGTCATTCCAATGTCTGGCAAAAATACTTCTATGATTTTTTCTAATATACTAGAGAAATTTTTCCAATATTATTAAATGTTAATTATTCACATACCTAAATTTTACAATATGAAGGACTATACTATATTTATAATTTAATAATTCAGTTCAGAATTTAATTTAATTTAATACCAACTACAAATGTATAAACAGTTTTTAAATCTCACTCTAACTCACATTATAATGCTCCTTTTTATTCATTTCCTGGCCTACCTATCTGTCCTTGATATTTTAGTATTTCAGCAGGACAAAAGACACAATTACCAATCCTTCATTCTTTTTCCATCCTATCCAGCAGGTGACATACTGATACATTAATAAGCGTACAAAATACTGGTATTTATTTATTTAATCACAGTTTAGAAGCTACCCAACTCCAAATGACTCTGATGGCTTACATTTAAAATAAAAATAAAAATGATATGGAGCTCAACCACCACTCTGTCCCAAAACCTGAAAGATGACATTCATCTTCACTTCAATGAACACCAGATTCCTTATCTGTTCCAGGACTCACTGTATGCATCTCTGGTTGGAAATGAAGCAAGGAGTCTCACTCTTCTTCATCAAAGGCCTGGGTGAAGACAGCCAGATCTTCACAGCTCTTCTATACCAACCCATTGACCCATTCAGATTTCAGGGAGAACCTCGTTCCAGAAGTTAATCGTTGCTAAAGAGAAGGAGCACTTCCAGATCCCAAGGGATGACTTTGATTAATTGAGGGAACCTCAAGCATGCCAACCCTGTCAGATACTATGGGAGATAGGCAGTTCCCACGTAACCAGGCTTATGCCACTTGGTTAATTGGTTCTTGTATTTTTCCTTTCTCATCCCTGTACTTCTGTAGTGATGTTGAGGCATATATAGGAGAAGATTTATTTCCCCCAACTCTCAGTCAATAAATGGTTTTTTGGGGGAGAGGGTGTCATGCATATTTCTGGCTTTCATCTGATTTTCCATACATAATGACAGTTAATCTCTACTGATCTCAAATAATATTTTCTTCAGAGTGCGAAGGCAGAAGACATACATGCTAACAACTTGCAAATGTATCAAAAAAAGAAGCTCTGAAACCAGCAGTTTATAGCTAATCAAAATTCCAAAGCTATCTAAATAGCTTTGCCCTCTCCTGATCAACAAAGCATGAAGAAATACAGGTCTTTATATCCATATTGGTTTTCTATAAATCTATCAAATAAAATGCAAACAATAACCCACCCGATGTGAAGAAAAAACAAGTTTAGAAACATCTATAGAAATTAGCATCTAAGTTACTCCACAGGAAACTCTCCACCATCCAAGATACTATAGGGAAAAAAAATACTACAGCGAGAATATTGCTATACAGGCAATATTTATATTTATTTTATTTATATTCCAATTTATATCCCGCCCTTCTCCCGAGGGACTCAGGGCGGCTGAGATGTCAGAGTAGAACTTGACCAGAAAGACAAATCGTACTTTAACAGGCATTCTACCAAGTGAAATAAAAACAAGAAATGCCAGTGATAATATAAAATAAAAATATAATTACAGATACATGCACATATGCACACAGACTTGTGCATTTATTTATTTATTTATTTATTTATTTATTTATTTATTTTATTTATTTTATTTCAATTTGTACCCCGCCCTTCTCCGGAGGGACTCAGGGCGGCTTACAGGTAGATTAAAACAATACAAATAT
>JANHFS010005547.1:20699-32701 GCA_032467975.1 Trimeresurus albolabris | reverse complement strand
ACAGCCATTTGTCTGAAATGGTATAGGGTTTCCTGCCTGAGCAGGGGGTTGGACTAGATGACCTCCAAGGTCTCTTCAACTTTATTATTATAAGGAGCTACCAACTCAGATAAACAAGCTAACAGGAAACCGCAGCCTAATCAAGGAACCACCAAGACCAGTCCCACCAATACCGACAGGGCAAGCTACCTGTGTATAAACAGAAAGCAGACCCCTCTCCCTTCTTGCACTGATGATGTTCCCTAGTTGGGTCATGAAAAGTCTGCAAGAAAACAGCCAAGGTTCAGAGTGCACAAAGAACCCCACACAATAAAATACGGAGTTATTAATCAATGTTGCTCAGCAGCTAACCCACCACATGAAAACACACTGTGTTTTATTTGAGCTGGTTTAGTGTCGTGTGAAGTTGCTCTCTGTGCCTTGCAACAAACCACTCTTAGAGCAAATTATGGTTTAGTGTGGCAGGTGAATCCAGACAATCCAGTCTTTAGGGGTCTTTACTTTCCATCATTAATTAACTCCTTTCTTAGGCAGCTCAAATGAAGGAAGGAAGGAAATTCCAGATTGGGCAGTCTGTTGCCTCCATCAGTTTTCTGTTTCAGAACACATTTGTTCCCGTTTAACAGAGCTGAGGTTGTAATCCTGTACTCTTCAGGGTGTACCCCAAGAACAGGAGGGTGCTGTGCATCTCCATGTGGAAAAAAATACTGGAGAGGAGCTCTGGGATTGGAAGTCTCTTCCCTTATCTGCCAACATTCACAGTTTGTTTTACGTAAAATTGATGGGTTGATTGTCAGAAAAAGAAGAAAGGAAGTCCAATATTTGATTTTATTGGTTCTAGTAGAGCAGGGACCTCCAGCCCTGGCAACTTTAAGACTTGTGGACTTCAACTTCCAGAATGCTGGCTGGGGAATTCTGGGAGTTGCAGTCCACAAGTCTTAAAAGTCACCAAGATTGGAGACCCCCTACAGCAGAGGGTATATTTTGATGGAGATAGATAGAGTCAGAAGGAAGTGGTCAATGATCTTCATTCACATTACACTGGTAGAAATCATGCAGAGATGCCGTCGCATCCAGATAGGATGTCCATGTTAGCTTCTCTTCCACAAAAAGCAGTGAACGGGGGCTATTCTCGAACTGCAATTATTTCCCGCACTTTCGTTTTTAAAAAAAATCTTGCCCAAAAGAACTCCCCCATCATGGCCCTGACTCACGTATTCCATCTCTCTGACCATGGTCTGATCTGAATCTTCATCCCGCTTGCCAAGTTCTGCAGGAGTCATTTTGAGCGCCAAGACAGATTTACACGGAAGGCAGAAGAAGGCCTGGAAAAGTTGTCTTGGGGAGCTGAGATCAATTTGCGATGCTGGAAGGGGAGGCAAAGGTGCTCATTTTTTCCATCAAGACCAAGGAACCATCTTTAGAAGGCCTGGCTGAATCCATCATGGTCCTGTGTGGAACAAGGAGAAGGTAGATCATGTTTCCACAGACAATCCCAGAAAAAGAAACGTAACATCAAACAAATCCCACTTTGGTGGTCTATCCTTAAAATGTAAAAGGTGATGTTAGGCTGGAGAAAGTCAGGTCACCAACTTCATAGAAAATTGAAACATATGATGAATGGTTGCAGGGATTGGGTATGTCTAGTTTAATGGAAAGAAGGACCGTGTGTGTGTGTGTGCATGACATGATAGCAGTGTTCCAATATCTAAGGGGTGCCATGAAAAAGAGGGGTTCAATCTATTTTCCAAAGCACTTGAAGGACAAGAAATTTCCTGACAGTGAGAACAATTAATCAGTGGAACTCCTCGCCTCCAGAAGTTGTGGGTGCTCCATCACTGGAGGCTTTTAAGAAGAGATTGGACAAGCATTTGTCTGACATGGTATAAGGTTTCCTGCTTGAGCAAGGGGTTGGATTAGAAGACCTCCAAGGTCTCTTCCAATTCTGTTATTATGTTCCGTTAAGACTTGCTAGGACCTCTTACCTCTCTGGTGAAGGTCCATGGGGTAGGGTCAGGTTGCCCAGGTGGGCCTATATTGCTAGAAATTTGACTGTGACATGGTATCAAAGTGGGCCAGCTTTGTTCCTGAAGGATGCCTGGAGAAGTAGAACCACAGGTGATCAGAAAGCTTGATGGGAAGTCTTCATCATCATAGAAGACTAAAGGAGATACTCCAACCTGGAATGTAGACCCAAGTCAAGAATTGGTGCATTGTCAACAAATCAATCAGTCAATTCCTAAAACCAGCTTTTAAAAATTCTTATTGTCTCATGGGGCGGAGTTAAGTCTAGCCCATCTTAAGTACCCCACACGTTCATAAACACACTGTCCACATGCATCATTTTTACACCAGGTGACATGTTTGCCTGGAGAATCCTATTGAATTATAGTTTAATGGAGAACGATGGGATTTCTTTGCTTTCCCAGTCTGAGTGTATAACTTGATGGAGAAATTCAATTTACAACTCTTTGTATAGTGTCCATTCAAAATGGGAAAAAATGACTTCCTACAATCTGTGCAGCATCCCCCTCCCCCATCACATGATCAAAATATGGTATAGGGTCTCCTGCTTGAGGAGGGGGTTGGACTAGAAGATCTCCAAGGCCCCTTCCAGCTCTATTCTGAATTGAAATTGAAAATTTGGATTACTTGGTAACCAGTATGTATTTACCAGCTGGGGTCATAAATTGCCATTGTTGATCTTCCTTAGAGGCTTCTGACAAGCAAAAGTGAAGGATTGCCTGATTCATTTAACAACTGCAATAATTCGCTTAAAAACCCTGGCAGAAAAGGTCATAAGGTCAGGCATCGCTCACTTAACAACCAGCTTGGTTAGCCAAAGAAATTGTGGCCCCAACTGTGATACAAGTCGAGGACTCCCTAGATAGAAGTATATGGTACATAGATTATATCTGCATAAAGACTCCCCAAGTGATTTCTGCGTATTATTATCTCCATGTTTCTGGGAAGAGAAATAATCTTGACTTGGGTACCGTATTGTAGAACTTGCTTCCTTCTGAGTCGATGACCAGGAGAGTCACCCGCTGGTTGTCGGAACGGATCCTCGACACCACCTCCTGGTGGTCAAGGTCTTCGACAACCTCGCCGTTCACCGCCAGCAGACAGTCGCCTTCTCTCATCCCTGCCTTTTCAGCTGGGAGCCCAGCATCCAGGTCTCTCAAAAATTGGGCTGCAAGTCAAAGAGAGGAAAGACAGGACAGGCCACGTGTGAAATTATTTCAACAGATAATAGCTAAGAATTTCCAGGCACCAGATTCCAAATTTTCTCCAATATATAAACTTCTGATCCTTTTTTTCACATCAGTTTATGATTGGGCCATGAGTACTTCTACCTAGACCAGTGTTTGTCAACCTTGGGAACTTGAAGATGGGTGGCCTTCAACTCCCAGAATTCCCCAGCCAGCCATGCCAGCCAATTTCTCATGCTGGCTGGGGAATTCTGGGAGTTGAAGTCCACCCATCTTCAAGCTGCCACAGTTGAGAAACACTGGCCTAGAAGCTAGTTGAAATGTTTTTCTCCATCCCCATCTGACGGGCATGCTTTTTCTCACAAAACAGCCCAACCTACTTGGAAGGAAAACTGGAGATCTGCTGAAGGAATAGGATCCAGCTTCCTCCGCCATTGATCTATTCTAAATCTGGCTTTCCTAATCTGGTGGATCTGCTGGATACAGTTCCCAACTCCTAGCCTGTATGGCTGGGTTGTCAGGAATAACCCAAGATAGCTGTAATCTTGAAGCCTGTAATCCTTCCGCCAACTGTGAGCGGAAGTTGGCTTGACTCTCACTTCCTGGGAAGCTGGAAGACAAAGCTTCAGAGTGGAAGAAGCAGAAAGAAGAATGGTTCAGCATCTTCTCTACCGTGCCCCAAAGTCACTTGATTTATATTTTTAGGAGAAGCTATACAGGTAGTCCCTGACTTACGACCACAATTACGACTAGAATTTCCTTGGCTAAGCAAGGTTGTTAAGAGAACCTCATCCAATTTTAAGACCTTCTTTGCCCTGGTTGTTAAGCGAATTACTGCACTTGTTAGCCGTTAAGTGAATCGAGCTTTCCCCATTGATTTTGCTGGTTGGAAGCTGGCTGAGAAGGTGGCAAATGGCGATCACATGACACCGGGAGGCTGCAACGGTCATAAACACATGCTTATTGCCAAGGCAACAGATTTTGATCATGTGACACGGGGATGCGATGATGTCACAAATACAAGGACTGGTCCTAAGTCCCATTTTTCAAAGTTGTAATTTCGACTGGACACTAAACGTACGGTGGTAAGTCAAGGACTAGCTTTAATGGAGCCTGCAATGGAGGTGCCTCACCCCTCTTCCCTGAGCTAGATTTTTCTTCTTTCATCAAGAAGCCATATCCGTCTTCTCCTCGCTTCATCTGAAGCTTCCTCACTTGGAACGGAACCCAGGAGGCATCAGCCAGGCCGGCTGTAACCTTAACACCACATTGTCGGTACGCCGCTTCCGACCGGCTGTCCATCACCAGGAGCCCCATGGGGCTGCTGCTCTGTTTGATCTGAATCCAAATCAGAGCGAGAGAGAGAGAAGAGAACAACGATCAAACGTCCTCTTGAGGACTAGTTCTAGACAGAGTTGGGAAATTATTTGGCCACAAAAGGAGAAGGGGCTGCGTAAAAACACCCAGAGGATGGCCAGGGTAAAGTTTTGGGAGGGAAAGAGCTCTCTTTAGTCCAGAATCATTGACTTTATCCAGTCAAGACCCAGGAAAAAATTACTCACTCCTTCCTCTGGTGCAGAGAAAACCAAACGGGGAAGTTTTATGGAGTGAGAAGTGGGAAGATCTTCCATGACCAGATATGGAGGCCATGTGGCCCACAATACATACAGCGTGATCTCCACCAAAAGAAGGTGGAAAGTTCTAACCTCCATCCTAGAGGTAGGGTGGAATGGAACGTAAGAGACTGGCACTTAATAAATCTCAAAGTACGTTGCGTTGGTAGAACCTTTTGGTTGAGTTGTGCAGTCGTCCAGTTCTTCACACTGACGCCGTTGAGTTCCACCAGCCAGGAACCATGCGGCACCCCTACTTTCTGAGCTGGCCCATTCTGCAGCACGGAGAGCTGGAATATGCCGGTCACACCTGCCCAGAAGGACCACAACATCAAGAGAAAGCCTTGTGAAAGAAGAGAATTTGCGCCCTTGAAAACAACCAGCTCTCCTAGGTAGCTTGCCCTCAGCCATCTTCCTCTTTCTCTGGTACTCATTTTTTTAGCTTCTTCCCTCTACCAGCAAACCTGCCCTCAGCTACCTTCCTCTTTCTCCGGTACTCATTTTTTTTAGCGGAGTAGAAGAACAAGTAACAGAAATTAAACAAAAGCCTCTGGGTGTCCATGCTGTGATTGCGATAATGCTGTACTTTGTGTGAACTCTTGGTTTACCCAAGCTTGTTTTCTTGAGCAAACTACAATTGGATGGATGTACTCAATATAGTGAGACAAATAAATCATGTTTTGTATGCTACAAAGACTGGTCTTTATTGCTGATTCCCCACCATGTTGTTCAATATATCATAAACATATATTGCATTGTTTAGAGAGAGAGAGATGATAATATATAACCATATATTATATGCTGTAATATATAATACATTACAGTATACATACTGTAATGCAATATACTATATTGTTCAATATAATGTAACCATACATATATATACTGTACATACATACACACACACACACTCACACATATAATATAACCAGATATATGGTTTTATGCTTTTTGCTGTAAACGACCAAGTGTCACTCTGAGATGAGATGGGCAGAACCTAAATTAGATAGATAGAAAGTTGAGAGAGAGACAGAGATGATATAGATAGATAGGTAGGTAGGCAGGCAGGCAGGCAGGCAGGCAGGCAGGCAGACATTCAAGAGAGCTAATATAAGCAAACTAGGCCTTAGCATAAAAAAAACCAATTATAGCATTAAGATTAGATTAAAAGTCCTTCCTGTTTTTAAGAGCATTTAAAGATTTTAGAGGACTTTTTGTGGATTTTTTTAATCCTGAGACATCTCTAATGGAGAACTACCAGGAATGTTGACTAACTACAGCATCGGAGATTCTGGCAGAGGGAAGCTATGACTAATTATTTATCTGCAAGATTGTCCTTTTTGGGCCCAAGTAAAGGACATAAACCTCTCCCCTTTCATGGAAAAAAAGCTGGCTGGGCATCAGCTGTCCCTTCTATCGGCACCAGTTTGGATCCCATATCAGTTGAGCTTGGGGGCAGAACCGGTCATCCCCAGGGAGAGGAAGGCCAGGCCAGGCCTTGTCTCAGCACGTCTCTTTGGAGATGTCTCATCCTGCCTCGTATGATCCATTGCTTATTCTTTGGCTGCAACGCCTCCATTCTCTTTCCATTCCTCTTGCTGGTCCTGCCCCTTGCATAATATGCATGTCAAATGTGAATCTAGCAGCAGAAACCAGATGCATAAATAACCCAACTCAGAACAAGAGAGCTGACTTCTCCCAAGGCAGAATCTTTCAAGTTAACAGTGCAAAACCGTGAGCACAAACGAAGATAAGCAGAAACGACTCCCGCTGCTACCTTCTGGAGCTGACACGCTGAAGCCAAAGCCACTTGAGCCTTTGGAAACACAGCACAGGCGTGGCCTGCCGTAATTGGACAAAAGCTGGTTGAGATCTCGGTTCAGGGCTTTGGCTACTTCGTAGGTGTTCCCTTCCAGGACAGTGAGCAAGACCTGCTTTGAGCTACTCTTGATCTTCCAGATCACCTGGAAACAAGACAAGGCAGAGAGCGAGAGAGAAAGGGAAAATCAAATGTCAGAAGCTGACAATCTGCTCCAACATTTGATCCCAGTGTAGTCACTATCTAGATCAGGGTTTCCCAACATTGACAACAGTCCGCATGCCTTAAAAGTTGCCAAAGTTGTGAAGCTGTTCATTTGTGAGACTTGTTTAATTTTGGACATTTGTGCCCGGAGGCAGGGGCACCCAATATACCCAGATCAAAGCAGGAGAGCCATCAAAACCTTACCCGAAGATATCCCATGCCTTCAATGTTAACTCCGTTGACCTCAAGGATTCGGTCTCCATCCCGGAGGCCTCTACGGTAGGCCAGCCCTCCCGGTGTCACCTTCCGCACGATGGGGCACAACCCTCCAGCCTCCTGACACAACGAGAAGCCCAGGCTCTCACCACCAGCTTTCCTCAGTAAACAGAAGCGTAGCTGGGAAGCGCCTTCTGGTTCTGAGGGAGACAAAAGGGGCGTCTCTTTTCAAAATGGCTTGGCTGAGGAGGGCGGACCTTTGTATTGGGAAGAATGAAAATGGAGAAAAAGGATAGGCTGAGCGAAAGGACTCCGAGTTCTTCATATCAGGGGTCCCCAACCTTGGCAACTTTAAGACCTGTGGACTTCAACTCCCAGAATTCCCCAGCCAGCAGACACATGCAGAACCACCACTGTGGAGTCCTTGGTGGTCTTTCAGCCTGATTGGTTTTTTGCAGATCTTTCACGGCCCACCTAGGGAACTTCATCAATGCTAACGTTGATGATGAGAGCATGGATGATGTTCCCGAGTTGAATCATGAAGTGTCTGCAAGAAAATAACTAAGATCAATAACACAGTAATCTCCCCCCTCCTCCCCCTCCCTTCTAGCACTGATGAGGTTATCTAGTCAGGTCATGAAATGTCTGCAAGAAAAGCACCAAGCTCAGAGAGCACCAAGGACCCCATAGTTCTCCTCCTCCTCCTCCATTCCACAAACCCCCTTCCCTTCTAGCACTGATGATGTTACCTAGTCAGGTCATGAAACATCTGCAAGAAAAGCATCAAGCTCACAGAGCACCAAGGACCCCACAATTCTCCTCCTCCTCCTCCTCTTATCCTTCATTCCACAAACCCCCTTCCCTTCTAGCACTGATGATGTTACCTAGTCAAGTCATGAAATGTCTGCAAAAAAACCACTAAACTCAGCACCAAGGACCCCATTGGTCAATCCTGAGCCTCAGCGATTCTATTACAATCCCTTATGAGAACCTTCCTTGGTAGATGGGCTCTCTTGAATTCAGGAGGAGGCTGAACCCTTGAACCCACCTCCCATCACACGCTAACAATTCCTTGTCTTGAGTCCTGGTCGTGACGTTTGCAAAGAACTTGGAAGGGAGCTCAGTTGAACACTGGTTGAGAGGGAACCCAGGGAGAAGGAAGAAGCATCAGCTTGTAGACGAATGTTGTCTGATGGAAAAGTTTGGGCAACCCACTTGCCAAACAGCCTCAGGAAAACACCAGCCCTTCCTTTCCCACCCACAAGCTGCCACCGCCAGCCCTCTTGTTACCGGAATCCTCTGCCAGAGATAAGGCGGGATTATCAATTCCTTCTTTCGGGTTAAATTCAAATTTCCTGCAAGAGAGGAAGAAGAAGGAGCATTTCAAAGGCTGAGAAGCAGGTGTTCACAGGACAGGGTCCAAAAACTCGAGATTGGGGCCACAGCAATGCCATCAAAGCTCTACCTGTGGGCCAAGCCACAAACAACCAGATTTGGTCACATCCCCATGGCCCCCATCTCAACATTTTCTCATCGCAGTTTGCAGACACCCTGGCTGAAAAGCCACCAAAATGGAAATATTTTCTTATTTCTTTGATGGTTAGTGTTCCTTAATTCTGGAGCTTATCGACAGAAGAATGGAATGGAATAGAATATAGAATGGAATGGAATTCTTTATTGGCCAAATGTGATTGGACACGTAATTGGTCTCCATTGCATATGCTCACAGTGCACATATAAACAGCAACTAACAGGTCATTGATCAGACCCACTAGACAGCATTTCACCGAGGCTGCCATCCACGGCGCCATCGTTAATGGATGGCTTTAAGCTTAGCCAACCATCAACCCATCCCATCAACTTGTTTGTGCAAACTGGCCTGCATGCACAGTTGGAATGTGTGGAATTGCACATGGTGGGGAGGGAGGGGGGAGAAAGAAAAGTTGGTAGGTCTGCTAGCTTTGCTTGTGCCTGCCCCCCCCCCCCAGCTTGGCACTTACATGGTTGACTCCGTGCTGTCCTGGAGCCCTGTAAAAGCAAGGCCTAAGCATGAGCCAAACAGCCAAATAGCTGAACAAGATTCTTCTCCACTGGATAGATTCAAGCTGCAAAAACCCCATGTGTTTTTGAAGCGCACTTGTTGTAGTTCACTGTTAAAAGATTACCGATGTAGCAAGATCATTAACGCTGGCCTGATAATCATCTCTTCCTCCACCCTGTTAAGCAAAGCAAAACTAGGTGGAGAAGGTTGGACTGAGAGCAGGAAATTTATTCCTGGATTTAATTGATGCAATGGTGGTTATGTTGATTGACAACAGCAACATAACGAGGAGGAGAGGGCGGGGGAGAACCTATGGCCCAGTTTAGCTTGGCTTGGGGGTTCAATGGAGGGGGATCGTTCCAGGGATTAAACTTCTACCTTCTTGCAACCTCTGGGGTCCTGCTGGGAGCAAAACATTGGCAGATTCTCCTTCTGAATTTCGACAGCTTCAGATTTAAAGTTCCCTTAGAAGAAGGGGCGATTTTTAAGACTTGTTCAACATCAGGTTGCAAAGAACAGAGATGGTTATGAATGCCTTCAAACACCAGGGCTATTTGCTATTTTCAGTTGGGTGTCAAACTCAGAAACATGCTCAGACACAGAAAACAAACACGCGAGAGAAAGACTTACATTCCCAGGAATCTCTGGAGAGGTTGATGGTGGTTAGTCAATAACCCTCCGTTCCTCCAGTCCCTCACCCTCTAAGTAAGAAACCCAACCCTGTAGTTTAGGGGTGCTCTCTGCTGCTCAGCCCCAGACCACTTACCCTTTTTCTGCTTCATGTCTGCTCCCACTCTGAAGTCCAAGGTCCGGGGCGAGGTGGCAGCTTAGCCTGAGACGTTTAATATTTAAACAGCACAAGAATCTTTTTCTCAGCGTTGCTTCCTTCTTCCCCGAAGTCAAGCGGAGTGTAAAAAATAGCTTTTTCATTCCTGCAAGGGACGTTCATCTGGGTTCGGCAGCTGGGGCTTCTGGGATCCGGAGGTGATGGGACAGGCGAGGGGTTTGCACACCAAGCGAGCAGCGAAAGTGTGAATTGCACATCCCGAAAAGGCTCTGCTCAGGTCTGTTTGCATTATGCATCTGTCATCTGGACGTCACCAGGTTTGTGTGTGAATGTTTTTCATTTTTTCAGGGAAGTGATGAATGAGGGTGATAAATAAAACTGATGAATAATATTCTCAAGCTGAGTCTTTGACGCAGGAAAAAAATTATTTTAAGACCAACTTCTTTTGCTCTTTGGCAAACGTTCAGGTTTCTTTTCAGAGGAACGTGGTTCGTCCTTCTATTTAGATTTTTTGTTTTGTTTTTTTAAACAATCGGCAAGGAGGTATTATGAATCAGCGGTGCGTTTAAATAATGCAACAAGCGGGAAACTATAATGTAAAAATCAGCTAGAAGTTTATTTTAATGCCTTTGTTACAACCAGGAAGTATATGCTCTTGGCTACTCCTCCAGAGCCCAGCAGTTGTGAGTGCGCTTGCGTTTATGAGAGCAATTGGAACCACCTTGTTTGTCCCTGGTAGTTGGCATTTCAAGATAGACTGCCCCTCGACTGGCAGGCTCTGTGCAAACATCAGAGCTCAGAGACGTCAAGGATCAGTCTTCTCAAAAAATGTTTGCCAAACCTGTTTCCGCTCAGCAGAACGATGTTAATCCATTCTGTATGAAACAGTCCTTCAAGTTCTCACCTCGTGGTAGCTGGTCTCCAATTGCGCACTTAATATCCAATGCACATTTGTTTATTTATTTTTTTTCTGGCTATAGAAACAGGACATATAAGCCCCGGATGTATAGCTAGGCCTCGATTTAACGATCGTTCGATTAGTGACTATTCAAAGTTATGACGGTGATGGCATTTATGACCATCCCAGCATCCCTGAGGTCATGTGATCAAAATCCGGGGTCATGCGATTGCTGCCTTCCCCAGGGCGCTTCCTCAACAGGCGACGTCGGGGGGAGAGCTGCACTCACTTAACAACCTTGCGATTTGCTTAGCGACGTGGCAAAAAAAAAGAGGTCATAATGTTGCCTGTGACTCCCTTAGCACCTGCTTCACTTAGTGACAGAAGTTCCAGTCCCAAGCGGGTCATACAACAAGGACAAGCTTTGAGTTTTCTCAAGGCACAAAGGCAAACAATTCCCACCCCAGCGACGAGTCAACCCTTTTTTAAATCCCTGCTTTTGCCCGCGTAGCTGGGATCTTGAGCCCAGTCTAGAAATATGGCTGAGATGAACGACAAGATCGTATCACATGTTGTATCACATCACTGCATCCTTTCTCTGCATTTCTGCAAAAGAATCCAGCCAATCACCAGTGGGGAAAAACTTTGGGTAGAAAAAGCTGAAAGGATCCCACCCAGTGGTGGGATCCAGCCGGTTCGCACCAGTTCATCAGAACCGGTAGCTCTTTTTTTGTTGCCCAGGCCCAGAACGGACTTCCAGAAGCGGCATCCATACAGACAACCGGTTATTCACATATTTCAATCCCACCCCCAAACCAAAGAAAATAGCAGGGTTATAGGCCACCAAATCCCACAAGCTGCTAGTCCTCAGTGACATCTGACACAACCATTCATCTTTTTAGATTTGTATGTAGCGCATATTCTTCCTGCCAAGGGTAATAACTTCGGCAAATGGGAGAAAAGTTGCTGTGTGGTGCAGAATCGGATGTGAGGTTATTTGGAGTGTCGTACCGACGGAAGGAGTGAGAGAGAAAGGATGCAACGGGAAGGAGAGAGAGAATAACTTCTCTCTTTGTATTGCACACATGGGGAAACGCTGAGTCAGCCTCGACTCTTCTCGTCAACCCCATCAAAGCATTTAAAAAAATATCTGCATTCTCGCTAGCACATTTGGCTAAATATCACCTAACCCGCCCTGAGTCCTGTTCGGAG
>JANHFS010005547.1:8663-20599 GCA_032467975.1 Trimeresurus albolabris | reverse complement strand
TAGCCATGCTGAGAGGAAAGGAAGAGGTTTCCAAGCTAAGCCATGCTGGCTGAGGAATTCTGGGAGTTGAAGTCCACGAGTCATAAAAGGGCCATAGATTCCCCCATGCTGGCTCAGGAATTCTGGGAATTGAAGTCCACGAGTCATGAAGGGGCGATAGTTCCCCCATGCTGGCTCAGGAATTCTGGGAGTTGAAGTCCATGAGTCATAAAAGAGCCAAGGTTGCCTAACCCTGACCTAACCGGTAAGATCCCTTTTACAAGTGATCCTCGATTTACAACATTTCATTTAGCGACGGTTTAAAGTTACAACAGCACTGGAAAAAGCGACTTTTGACCGTTTTTCACATTTACGACCCCACGGTCACATGATCCAAATTAAACCCTTGGCGACTGACTCATATTTATGATGGTTGCCATGCCCTGGGGTCACGGGACCTCCTTTTGTGACCATCTGACAAGCAAAGTCAAGGGGGAAGCCGCATTCATTTAACATCCGTATTACCAATTTAACTGCAGTGATTTACTTAATAATGGCTGCAAGAAAATGGGGGCAGAAATCACTTTTTAACAACTGTCTCACTTAGCAACAGAAATGTTGCACTCAATTGTCGTAAATTGAGGACTAAATGTATAATCGAGCATCCATTGCAACTACCATCCTTTCCTCCCCGGAATAAACTATGGGGGGAAAAATCACCACACTGAGTTTGCCACAAGGATGCACAGCACCAAATGACAAAGGGATCTTGCCAACAGCTTCTGTGTTGTTTGTAATTATTTTTAAAAAAAATATGCACACCATGTTCTGCAAAAGCACAAACGTCTTGTATGAATCCTCTTTCTCCAACTTGCTGTTCTCCGGATGTATCAGTCTGGGCCCAGGCCAACTGGAAGTGATGGGCAGTGTAGTCCAACCTGCCTGGAAGGCAACAGGTGGCAAAAGTTAATTTTAACCAGCAAATATAGAGATGAGATTAAGGCAGGAATCCTCCACCTGATATGTGAGATGGATATATTAATCCGTCTTTCATTGGCAGATGTTTCTACAAAGAGGTAACTTTAAGATTTGTGAACTTCAACCCCAGAATTCCCCAGCCAGCACAGCCCTTCCCCAACTGACTGGAGAATTCTGGGAGTTGAAGTCCACAAGTCTTAAAGTCGTCAAGGTTGGACACCTCTAGTCTACAGTACCTGCCAACTTAGTTTCCTAACAACCTCAGAAGAGCCCCGAAGGGCCAACTTAGCCAACCCCGTCCAGTAATCATGGTAGCCAACTAGATTCACTGTGGCATCTGAATCAACCGGTGTTTCAATGCCTGGTAGGAAGCCTGCGTGTCAGCGGTCCTGGAACCAACGGCTCCCGGGAACCGAGGGTCAAAGGGTGCCCCTCTGCATGTGACCCAGCATCCTCTTGACCTCCCCTTCCACTCTCATGAACTTGAGTTTCTTCCAGGGGTTGACCGTCTGTCGGCGGCTGCACTGAAGATCTTCCAGGAGCAGTCCCAGATGTTGCTGCACCCGGTCCCGGTCCCAGATGGGCAGGTTCTTCTGGACCACGTTCAGGATGATGGCCCAGTAGTCGGACACATCTGCTCCCATGGTCAGGTAAATGAGCACTCGGAGGCCGTCCTGGTTCTTGCGCAATTCGTGCAGGGCTTGCTTGCCTTCTTCGCTGATCTCGTTGAAGTACAAGCTGGGGAGGAGGAAGAGGAAGAAGAGAAGGAAAGCTTTAGGAGCTAGAAGCAGGACAGGTCCACGTGAACTGACCAGCCAGCTCCAGTGGGCACCCTTGGCTGCCAATTCCAGAGACAGGAGTTCTGGAAGTCATCCCCAACAGATCTGAAAGGGGTCAGGTTGGAGAACATCACGATCAAATGGCATTTTTATTTATCCATTTGTATCCCACCTTTGTTATTTTCACAAATAATTCCAGGTGGCAAATATATCCTATACACTTTCCTTGTCCTGTTTCCCCCACAACACAACAGCCCTGTGAGGTGGGTTGAGCTAAGAGAGAATGACTGGCCCAAAGTCAGCCAGCCAGCTTTCATGGCTAAGACGGGACTAGAACTCACCGTCTCCTGTTTTCTAACCTGGTGCCTTAATCGTTTAATCATCACTTCTGGCTCTCCAGAAATGATAGTTGCCTTGAATTTGAACTGAATTGAATCCAGAAATCACAATCTCCTTGAATGAGACTTTTTTTTTTTAGTTTTTAAAAAACTTCATAAAATGACCAGCATCCCACAATGGCAAAAAACACCCAGCCCATTTAATTGTTCTGCTTCATCCTGCTTTGCATCTCAGCACAATCCAAGCTATCTAGTTAGGATACATCTGAAAAGTAAGGAGATGAGATTTTTATGGGCTCTCTTGCACTTCCCATTTAAACTGTCATGTCCCCCTATTCCAAGCCCACCATCCAGTATTTTCTGCTTTATGGACACTCAGATCAAAAATTCTCAGTTCTATTGAATAATTACCAGTGAAACCCCTTTGTCAAAGTAAACTATAAATAGACTTTTGGCAAAGAAGTTTCCATAATTTCATGATGTGCTCCTGAGGTTCTACAGAGGACCAAAAGTTGAGGGTACAGAATTTTGAGTCCCTCAGTGTTGGACTTCTTTCAAAAGCCAGCCCAGTCTTCCGCGGCTTTCAGTTGTCTCCTGTTCCCTTCCCTTCTGTTGTGAAAGTGAAACTAGATCATAGGGGGTTTCCTGCTCTCTGCCCATGATCTTGGGACTATCAAGAAGATACCCTCTGCCAAAATTCTCAGCGACCCAAAGGCGTAACAGAACTCCAGACACACGTGCCTTGGACGTTCAACTAAGAAGTGGCATGGGAAACTCACTGCACTTTTTCCAGCGTTGCATGTCTCTTGGCCTCCTCAACCAGGGCCAACGCAGCTTCGTCGGTCAATGAATTGTAGGCCACATCAAGCTCCTGTAGGTGCTGGTTCTGAGCCAGGTGCTGGGTGATCACCTTCACGCCCTGGTTCCCCAGAGAGGTGTGAAGGAGTGAGAGATTTCTCAATGAGCTGTTGCCAGCCAGGCCTTCAGCTAGATAGAGAGCCCCCTCCTCGGTCAATGGATTGTCTGCAAGTCTGAGGAGGACATAGTAAACATCAACACAGGAGAAGTCATCACCTTTTCCACTGCCCAACCTCCTTTAATCAGATGTCTTCTAAATGGACCGACCCATAGATTCCATCATTCCTGCAATCCCAAGAATCTTTTGCCTGATATGTTTGTTGAGAAAATCAGTAGTAGAGAAAGAAAGCATCTCCTTCCACAATTCTGCTGTCTTCTCTCATTGTTGTGCCCTTGGTGCCATCCAGAACTTTGTGTATATATGGTCAAATTTTGTACTGACCAATCAAGAGTGGTATCTTGCTGCTCTGACAAACATTACTTGCGTGTTTTGTCTACAGGGTGCATGCTACACTCATAGGTATGCTCCGAGAACATCAATCCAACAAAACAGAAGGGCTGGACTATCCTGCATGTCACGTACCCATCCCAGGCCGATTACAAATTCACCCATCCCAACCTGCTGTTGTCCAGAAAAGTGGAAGGCGCTGAAGACCTGGTTCTGCCAGCGGGCCTGGGGAACCCAGAGCGGGATAGAGCCCAGCAAATGGCTAGTTTAATGTGTGTTGCCACTGGGCCAGAGGGCTGGGGGATTATTATATTATTTTATTTTTCCTCTTGTTATTTTATTTTTATAGGGTGTTTTTTTACTGATGTAAGCCGCCTTGATCGCCATGTGTGAGTAGGCGGCAATACATATTTTCTAAATAAGAAATAAATAAAAAATATTCCTCAACAGCAGAGTTGCAAGCAAAGCTTCTCTGGAGAGCAACAGGTCAGAGAGAGAGAGAAGGGAGAAATTTGTTTAGGTGGAACATCACAACCAAGGAGGAGAGCTGACTGGGCCTAGAGAGAGCAGCTTCAAACCAGCTTTGATGTCTCTCACCCATTCTTTTCTCTTTCTGCTTTAAGAGTTTGGTTTCAACCTACAAGTCATCAGAAATATATCTCTCCTTGTCTGCCTCGCCAAAGTGGAAGCCATCCTCCCACCCAGCCTTCACACTTACCGCAAGGTGTCAAGCACACATTTGTCATGCAGAAGCAGATTCCGGATCTCCTTGCACGCCTCTGGACCCAGACTGTTGAGCTGCAAACTGGAGGAGACAACAGAACAACATTGGAGTTGCAAGTCCAGCATTCTAGATCAGTTTCCTTGATGTATCTGGCTGGGCTCCCTTGATGTATCTGGCTGGTACCCCAGGCTGGCAAGGATGATGGGATATGTAGTACCCCAAAGCCGGTGGAACACTGCCCCAGGAAGCTTCCCGGCTCTCAGACTCATCTTCAGTTTCAACCATAAAATGACTTTCTAACTTTCTATCTGATTTTGCCACCCTCTGGTCAAAGTCAAGACTGCAATTTTCTAGCCGTTAAAAAATAACGCATTGGAACTGATTCACCAAATGATTACCGAATTTCCTAGGCATTTTCTGGAAATAATCTATTTTCAAAGGGTTGGGAGTAGGGGTGGTACAGGATGTTCTCTTCAATTTGCTGGAAACATCTGTATTTTCTGCTCAATCCTTTAAATTCAGCATTAACTTCCCTTCAAATAAATACAGTAAACTTGCCAGAAAAGCAGGATGTCTTAAGAACGGCACCTTGGTATGTCTAAGAAACCAAATGAATTCACTTTGTTAAAAAAAAAAAAAAAAAAAAACATGAATTCAAAAAAAGATGTGGGTTAAATGCACATCGTTATGTAAAAAAGTAGGGTGAAACTTTGCAATTATTGCAGCACTCTAGGAAGTTCCTTAGATTTAATTGCATATAATAATTGAAGCTTCACCCTGATGTGAATTGTGTGGATCCTGCTCAATTATAGCATCGTAACTCACTGGAGTTTCTTGCATCGTAGCAAAATAGGGAAGAGGGTCTTCAGGCTGCCGACATCGAGATGGCAAGAGGCAAGATTTAGCTCCTCGACGCTGTGGCTCGTGGTGCCCACCACGGAAGCCAGGACTGCACATTTGAGAGGGGTCATCTTGACCGAAGAAAGGTTGATGGTCCTCAAGGACTGGATAGCCTCCGCTGTGAAACGTTCGTTCTGGAACTCGTGTAAAAAGAAGAGATAGTCCATCAGCTCGGATGGCGGCAAGCCCTTGCGGCTATTCCGGATGACCGTTTTCTTCATGGCCTTGGCAATCTCAAAAGCAGCCAGGTTCTTGATAGGACAGCCCAGTTGATCCAAGATGGCCCGGTTACGCCGTGACAGCAACCCACCCATGAAGATGGGGAAGAGTTCAAAGACCTCATCGTCGGAAGCTTCATCTGGGTGGCGCATGGGGCCTTCCACCCCAAGAATGCTGAAGTTGATCTGGTCCAGGACATCGTCATTGAAGTAGTCCTCCTCTTTGAACATCTCCACTGCCATGGTGCGGGCGATGGTGTCACGGTCCTTGGTACTGAACCGGCTGAAGTAGCGGGGGAAGATCTTGATGAGGTTGAAGAGAAGGGGCAGGATGCGCAACGGCAAGAATTTGGAGACCACGCTGAGCACCAGGGCCACATCTTCGCCGACTTTTCCAATAATTTCAGAGACTTCTTTGCCCACCCGTTGCACTAGGGTCTTCTTCTCCCCCAAGACCACGTAAAGAGCTGCCAGGTACTCTTGCATGGCGGGGATAGTGAAGACAAAAGTGTGTTCCTTGCCTGATTGAACACAGGGGGTCAAGAAGAAGCGGAGAACGTCGCTCCGGAAGGTGTTCAGGAGGTTAAGCTCACTCTCCGTCTTCATCTCTACCTCAAAACAGCGGCGGAGATCCTTCTCGGTAAAGCAAGTTTGTCGAGACATCACCCCTTCATAGGCCAACTTGCCTACCGTCTTGGCCACATACTTCATCATGGAGATGTTGGAGGGATCGGTGCTGTCCAGCACTTCCCCACTGAAGTTGAGCCGTAGGAAGCTGGTGTAGATCCCCGTCAGCGTTTGAGTTGGAGGCACCGTCTTGGTAAAATAAAGGAAATGCAAGGTAGTGCACACCAACCAACAATAAGAAGGTAGGAAGCAGGCAGCCATAATCTGGTTGTGCCGCTCCAGATTCCTTGACAGCATCTCCAGAAGGTTGTCCTGCTCCTTTGCCTGCTCTGCCGTGGGGGGACCAGCAAGTCTGACACACTCTGGCTGCCTTAGGCGCATCTGGAAGTAAAGTTTCTGGAGGTTGAGGTCCGAGAAGCCACAGACTTCAACATAGCGTCCCACAAACTTGCTGGGGATTCGACGTGCCGCCGAAGGGCGAGTAGTGACAATGATGCTGGCCTGGAGGAACGGAAACCAACTGGAGTTAATCACAAGTCACAGACCCACTGGTGTTTAAATGGCATTCATGGTGGAACAGCAGGAGAAGGGCGAGATATGAAATTATGAGTCCTGATTATGGGACTCCTCAGTACAGAACCGGTGCAATTTAGTTTCTTCCTCATTATCATCTGTAATGGTTAGTAGCCAATAAAAGAGAATCTTTGTAGCTCAGGGTTGAAATGAGGAGTCCTTGGTGCTCTCTGAGCTTGGTTGTTTTCCTGCATGACCCAACTAGGTAGTATCATCAATGCTAGAAGGGAGCGGGGTTTTGCTCTCTGAAGCCCCCTCCCTTCTAGCACTGATGATGTTACCTAGTTTGGGTAATGAAACGTCTGCAAGAAAACCACCAAGCTCAAAGAGAACCAAGGGCCCCACAGTCCTTCTCTTCTTCCTCCTCCTCCTCTTCGTCCTCCTCCTCTCCACATATCCCACTCCCTTCTAGCACTGACTATGTTACCTAGTTTGGGTAATGAAACATCTGCAAACCCACCCCCAAACTCAGAGAGCACTAAGGACCCCTCATAGTGGTTAATGTTCATTCCATTTCTATCCCACTTGTCTTCCGATCAGTTCAAAGCAGACTAAGTAAGGGATAGATAGGCAAAGATCACCCGATAAAATATATTTTAAGCATTTGCCTTAAGCAAAGAAAAGATGATTGATTTCCACTACTTAATAAAAACTAATCCCATCCAAAGCAACCCTCAAGGCTACCCATCTGAGCTGCCTCCTTGGTGGAAGCAGGGAGAAAGAAAACGCAAGAGGGAGGGCACAGTGTGGTCATCTGCCAATCCCTCACCACAAACCTCGGGCATCATGTACTTCCTGAGCAGGTTGACGACAATAGCAGCTGGCAAGGTGGGTTCATTGGGGTCACCACAAAGCTCAGTGCGGGCCAAGCGAAAGTCCAAATTGAGACGGTCAAGGCCGTTGAGGATGAAGAGCACCTTGAGGTTGCTGGAGCCCAGCAGTGGAGCCACATCCCGGAGGTGGAGGTATTTCTTGGTCACTAGACGGCGCAAAGACACGGGGCTGTTGCCCTGCGAAAGGTCTTCACAGGAGAAGGGAAGGAGCAGCTCAAAATGAGGAAGGCGCCCATGACACCAGTCCATCACCATCTTCTTGATGAGGGTGCTTTTTCCGGTGCCCACCGTTCCATAGAGGACCACATTCTTCACTTCTTGTCCACAGGGGTCCTCTTCAAAAAGGTTCTGGAGACCAATGGTATGACAGCAAGAAGCTTGGAGTTGGTTCTGGATTGTCAGATCTGTGGATGGTTTCAGGATTTCCTCCAGGGAACTCTCCCGGATCACTGGATCAACGTGGGTAGCGTCCAGAGCAAAGGAAGGCCCAAACTGTCTCTCCTCATTGGGCTGCCGGCAAAACCAATCCGCCAGACTTTTCTTGTGTTTTTGGATGGCTTCTGGGGAGGAACAAGAGAAGGAAAGGTGAGAAGGAGGTTAAGTCCCTTGTTATGGCTTTCAAAAACATATCCCTAGACATCGGGATACATGGGTTGCATCTGATGGACTTTCATAACCCATCAATCCTCAGAGGAAGGAGGTCCACAGGTTTACCAGAAGTTGCTACGTTCTTCGGCACTCTCTGGTTTGGCTTGGGGGAAGCAGGCCGAGATGTTGCCTCTTGTAACATTCCCTGGTAATGGGTGAAGTTCCTGTGGAGGAACAAAACTGTTAGAAGAATGATGTAGCTCTGATGCCAAGATTTGTGGGCAATACTACCAAGTGGGCCCAGGAAAAAAAAAAGCTGAAATCAAACCAGTTTTAGTTCACATGATTCATTATCTATTTACTCTCTTATATTTAATTACTCCATTCTCTCATCATATTCAAAACTACATTATGAAGGCAATTTTTGGAGGAGCTCCGGAGGCTACAGATGTTCTTGGGAATCAACAAGAGTGTAAGTGTAGACCACAATCCTGCAGTAGATAATGACCATAGCTTTGTAGAAGAAAACATGTTTCCAAGCAGAAGACTATGGCTCCAATCCCTGAATGTTAAGGTAAAAGAGGGAGTGGTAGATGGAAAAGACCCTTTTCTTCTTAAGAGTCCCCAAAACTCATGTTAGATGGACTAGGTAAACCAATAGACTGCTCTGGAACAAAAGGGATCCTTGGTGCGGCTATTAAATATTAGAGCTTTCTAGAGTTGGCTTCTTGTAACCCCTGGAATGAATTCCAGAAGGCTGCTAAGGAAAGGTTTTTTGACTCCCCAAGATGGCAGAACTCAGAAACTTTTCCAAGATGGAATAAGAGCAGGGGAGCTTGCATGATCCTTCAGTCAAGGTTGGACCACAATTCCCAACCTTCTCAGGTGGCCTGGAGAATAGCAAAGAATGCTGGGAGCACAACATCTGGAAGGTCATCAATTCATCTTCTTTGCATGCTCTGAAGCTTTGCCTCGGTCTATGGGGCAACTACCCTCAATGCTGAATCTCTCACCCGCCCACCCAGGAGCCGATGTCTTCCATTCCCCAGAAGAAACATCCTGTCCACCTGGAGCTGAGACCTCAGAGGTGTGCTCTTACCTGAGTGGAGATGCCAAGGAAAACCGAATCTGATCTAGGTAAAATATTCTTTTGAGGAGTTGGCTTCTCCCTGTATCTCAGATCAAAGAAGACCAAACAAAAAAAAGAAGGAAGCAACTATGAAGCTATCCATTTGTTTCAGACAATTTACATGTTATACTTTAGCAATTTATGAAGCAGGGGGATGGAGTTCTGCTTAGGCCACTTTGAGGAAAGATGTTGCAGATTTTTGCATCCCATGACAGGGCTCCACTGAAGTCCACAGTGAGGCACGACTAAGCCAGAACACGTAGGGAGCCTGTGAGACATCAGTACTTGACGTGATTGATGAAATAGCTGCGGGAATTGTTATCACTCCCACATGGTGTGACGAAATGATTCTGTCTAATCCTAACCCTCCCTTAATCCCAGTTGTTGAGTCGCAAGCAGAACAGAAGCAAATTAATAGATAGGGGGAAGGCTGAAGAACAATTAAACCAGAGGTGGCCTTGAAGGCTGGAAAGAATGGAACAAAATCTCCCCTGTTTGCAGGGAGGAGAAGAGTTGGTCCAGAACTATGTTTCAGCCTCTGCAAATTTAAGATGCGTGGACTTCAACTTCCAGAATTCCCCAGAAGTCCACATATCTTAAATTTGCTGAGTTGAGAAACAGTGGTCCAGAAGCTTTATGACTGAGCAAAAGAGAAGAAACCCACTTCATTTTGAAAAAGTAGGATGGTTGTAGGTGAGGGCTAGTTTTCTTTCTTTCTTTCTTTCTTTTCCAATTTCAATGGATTCTGGAGCAAGAGGCTCAAACTCTTGGAAGTATTGCTTACAAAGATCTTCCCGAAGTTGAAGACAAGTCTTCCTCTCCCTTCTTTGGACTTTAATTGGCCCAATGGGAGCAGAAACATCCAAATTAACACCCCCCAGGCTCAGAAAAGAAAGGAAAAATAACATGTCCTGAAGCTCCCTTGCCATTCCAACCCTTTCTAACCCAGAACCCAATCCTTGCTTACCCAACATGAGATCCAGGTGTCTTGCCAGCGATGCAGCCCCCCTGCTTCTGTCTCTAGGGGTTCTGGGCTTCACTCGACTGTACTGGACCCCCATCTGGGGAAGCCAGTGCCTGAAATGCATGACGCCAAAGTCCTGTCCTTCAACTGAAAAAGACATCAAGAGTCAGAGGTCTTGTGGAAAGGACTCTCCTGGTGCATCCTAGCCCAGCATGGTCAAAGACTTATTTACGGAATTTGCCCTGGGTTGCTGGCCCAGTCTCCCCCTTTAAAACCAAAGGACAGATCATAACAGGATCCAGGAAGAAATTATCACCCACGAATTGAATGCTACTCAGGTAGAGTCTCACCTTGTGGGTCTTTCTACCTCTTACATCAATTGTTCTGATTTCAGTCTAGTGGAATCTTCATAAGCTCTTTCTGGTCCAGCTCGCGACAGACACATTTTGCACAAAGTAGAACATAGCTCTCCTGGATAATTCCCATCCCTTGGTGTCTCTTGTCCTGCTTAAATTCCAGTGGTCTTTGCTCTGGAAGAATCCTTTCCCAAAAGCACCTTCAGGATGAAAATGACTTGTTGCTTGCCAGGACCTCAACTTTGAAAGGAAAATAAACTGGCCTATTTGAGCCCAGCAAAAGGCGGTTTAGACGGCAATCCACCACACACGTTCGTCCAAGATCAAGACCTCCAACGCTCACTTTGGAGCCAACTCAGCCACCCGTGTGGATCGTTGTGTTTCCTAAAAGAATTTTACCATCTGCCACGCTGGGATAGCTACCAGATGTCACTTACTAAGCCATGCACCAAGCAAACACAACAGCAAAACATAAAACTCACAGTCCTCACCAAGAACACTCAAATCCTTGCGGTGCGTGAAAAGAGAGGACTGATAGCAGGAAGCCAGGAAAGAGAGAAAGAAGAACTGGAATATATCTGAGGATCTGCAGAACAAGTTGCTTTAGAAAAGCAGGGGTTTTTTTTTTTAAAGGAACTTTCTGACAAAGGCACACCTTCTGATCTGCAGCTTTCTCCAGGAAGGACTCTGATATCCAGAATCTGAAGGGCAGACCAGTTTGTTTTCTCCTGTCAAATGCCAGGCTGATTCTCTTCTCTCTGCCAGCTCTCCTCCTCCTGGCCCTTTGCCTCTTAAAGTCACAGGACGGAGAAGGTTTCTGAGCAACCCAGAAAAACACTTTGTGGTTACAGCAACTTCGATGGCCGCAGCTTCCTTGAAGAGCCAAGCCAGATGAACAGAAGACAAGCTAGGAAACCATCTGAGTTTCTTAACTCCGCTAATTAAAGGAGGGGGAAAGTACACACGGAATGCAAAATCTTGCCACTCCCATTTCTTTGGCAAAATTGTGCTCCTTTGGCAGATGTTTGGAGGCAGAAAATTCCTTGCTGGCAAGAAGAATTTTCTTCGTTCCCCCCTCTTGCTGAATAAACCAAGCACAAAATGTTATGTTGCTTCTGCAAAAAATTCATGTTGAAACTTTAAGGTCACTCCAGAAAAAAAAAAGGGCAAAACTGTCTCTCTACTCAGGACTTTGAGGGGCCTGATCCCAAAGTTTCCTGACTCTTAGCTACAAGACTGAGGTCCTGAATAAAAAGAAAAAGCCTCTTTTGCCTGGAGCTTGTGTGACTTGTAGGTAGCGACTGCATCACATGGACCCATCCTTCACACAATGGAAAAGTTATTTACCCTTCTGCATTTGTTTAATTTTAGTTTTAACTTCCCGGTCTAGGCTACAGTCAGTGCTGGGACTTCCTGGCAGTACTTCCCCGGGCACAACGCCCAGCGGTTCCGCCAAAATCAAGGAAATGGTGCCACCTACTGCAGTGAGAAAGTTGCACAAGTCTCCCAAAACCCACACATCCATTCAGCCATTTTTGGATTTATTTTTTACTTTTTGGTCCTTAGGCCTCGGTTACTCCGGAGGATCAAGGACGCAAGAATCAAGTTTTGGCTTCCATGCCCCCCTAAGCATCACTCCTCGCC
>JANHFS010005546.1:32646-45100 GCA_032467975.1 Trimeresurus albolabris | reverse complement strand
AGTGGAAGGGAGGGAGGGAGGGAGGGAGGGAGAGAAGAAAGGAAGGAAGGAAGGAAAGAAAGATTGATAGAAGTCTGCATCTTTGTAGGGATATGTGTGGAAGGGAAAGAAAAGAGAGGGTGACTCCCCTGCAGAAGAGCAGAAATCAGGCAAGCCAGAGCATCAGGAGTTAAATAGGATTTAGCAAATCTTAAATTATAATTACACATGTGCATACATATACAGCATATATACACAGAAAGAGAGAGAGATTTGAAGCTTAAAGCAATATAAGAACAATGTTCTGTGCTTTGAATATTGCTGGGAAATTCAAAGTGAATACAGATAATTTTAGTGCAGTACTTATTCAGAAATACATATTTAGATCAAAGCCCTAAAGTTGTTAAGGCATGTTTGTTGAGAAGTTTAGTCCACCTTGAAATAATCTGGGCTTTTCTTGACTGTTCTGGTGCGTGTACACACACACACACACACACACACACACACACACACACACTGTAGACTTCCTTGCCCATTTAAAAAAGAGCCAAGTACCAGAATCTCTTTTCTGGCCAGGTGGCTATGCTTCCCAATAGAGCACTTATCTGCAGCCCCCAACAACTTTATTCCCCGAGATTGCTTGTGGCATGTATGCGAGGTCTCAAAGCATTCCTGGCAATTAGAAAAAATGTTTTAGATTTTGTGCACTGTTTGATTGCATGCTACATTCCTCCTTTCTAAATTGGATTTTTTTTTATAAATACAATAAAATCAAAGTATGGAACTGGAGAGAGATATTTCGTTAAGCGGGTGTCAATTCAAGGATCTGGGGTACAAGATAAAATGGATCTAAATAAGTAGATATGGTGAACATGTAATTGAGATATTTTACCATGTCAGAACTTTAATGAACTTGATGTAAAATATTTATTAAGATGTTTTGATGCATAGGAATTAAGCCTGTGCCTTTGTATATCCAAAGCTTATTAGGAAACAGACAAGGGATTTCAATCTTAGTGTGCCAACTTTGTACAAGAACTTTTCCCAGTCTGATGCCCTCCAGATATACTGGATGACAGTTCCTAGCTCTACAGCTAACATAGATTATACCAGATCTGCAATGGTTTAAATTGAAGCCATACACATTTAAAAGGCACCAGGTTGAGGACAGTTACTATAGACATTTACTGGAAGTGATTAAGGTTTATTTCTAGAAACTGGAATAAAATTGAAACCTACTTCTCTCCCTCCCCCTTTCACCACACATGTTTTATACTTATATTTGTGACTCCTGCAATTACTAAATTAATAACAGGCATTAAGGCAGATGTCAAAACGTCTTGAAAATGTTCATCTGGGAATAATTGAGAAGGTGATGGGATGCATTATCTGATGCTGTAATGAAATATGCATGAGGAACAGCTGCTTAAAAATGGCACCTCCTATACTGCATTAAGTTAGCAACCTCCCCCTACAAAGCCTTTCCTGAACTGTGGCCCATTCACTTCTCGTTGACTCTGGTATCCCATGGTTGGAAAAGCTGATGGATGACTGCCCATAGCACCTCTAGCCAAGCAGAAGCATGTTGTTTGTAGACCAACAGGCTAAGGTAGACTACTCACCTACATTTCAGACAGAGTAATCTGGGGAAAGAACTCCTAAAGGAAATAAAGGCCTTCATATAGTATAGCATATAGTCCCATATAATTCAAGGTGTCAAGGGGAGTTGGGCTAAGAGAGAATGATTAGGTCAAAATTGCTCAGTTGAATTTCATGCCAAAGGTGGGACTAGAACCCACAATCTCCTGGTTTCTAGCCTAGTGTGTTAACGGCTAGACCAAACTGATTCAGTTATCTCCTTCTATAATCATATTTATCTCATCCTATAATGTAACATGAACTAAACTTAAGCCTGAGTTTAATGGATTTTACATTCTTAGTATCGTGTTTGGGGATGATGGGAGTTGTGGTTGAACACGTTTTAAAGACAGCAGGTTAAAGAAAGGGCTTGACTATGTTATTGGTGTTGCATAGTTGTTGACCTGTCTTCAGGAATGTGCTGTTAGTTTTGCATGGCCTGCCATTTTATTGCCCACATGGAGCATGGCTTTCTCTGGCTCACTTGCATCATTTTAACTATTGTTGGAGACATAGGAGGAGATTGTAGCAAATAACTTTGCAAATTACAGATGCTGCATTTTTATTTTCTATTTTTAGACAAACAATTAATTGGCTTTTTTATTATACAAAAATAGTTCTCACATGTGTCATTATGTTTTAATTCTCTAATACATTATTATTAATATAGCCCTACTCTTTAACTTAAATACAGTTAAGTTTTCTCCATCAGTCGGCAAGGGACTTAAGCGCCACTGAACTCAATTACCTATTTTTCTGAGAAAAAGAAACTCAGCAAATTTATTTGTTTTCTTTAGCTTAACCAGATTGCTGAAGTCATGAAACAAGAAACCTCTGTTGCCTATCAACACACTGAGATTCAACTGATGAAGATTTGTCAGTCTAGGTATGTAAGAAATCCATTTATTTGCTGAATTTTTGTATACACTCTAACCATTCAAGCCTTAGCATAGTATCTCCTAATCCCTACAGGTTTTTTTCAGTATAGCAGGTATGATTTGAGTGTAGGACAGGAATGGGAAATCTATGGCCTGCTGGTCTTAAGTGTTCCTCAAGTCAAGCTTGTTTATTTATCACATTTGTACCCTGCAATAATCCCACAGAGCTCTTAGCAGATTTACAAACATACAAAATTATTAAGACACCCATCCCGTTAAAATTACATAGAATCTGAAACATATAAACCAGAAAACATCAAAGATAATTAAAAAGAGGCATCAAGTTACAAACACGCTCCTTTTATTCAGCTGCTCCCACATAATGGCCAAAATGAGGACTAATTTAAGTTTCAGTGGGAGATCATTCCAAAAGGTAGGTACTATTGCAGAAAAGCAATGCCTGCATTGTTCAATCCCTACCACTTCCAAAAGCATGGAGCCACCAGGTGCTTTTCCCAGTGTGATAGAATGTGCAGCTGAAGGAAAAGTGAGAGAAAATGTTGGCAGTAGCACTGCAAATTCTTAGGGTAGAGGCAACACATTCTAGAGAGGGGCCCAAGACAAGAGACTGTGCAATCCTGAATTGGATGGGGGCAAGAAAAGGTTCAGGGTAGCTAGAATCTCCAAAGATATATTGGATAGGTTAGAAGGTTATAACTTTAATGTGACAAGATTCTGCCTATTAAGTACAAGCAAATAAAGAACTGGACTTGAGCGGATCTCACTGTCTCATCTCTAGGGCTTGGTCCTGACAGTTGGATCAAAGTGGACAAATTTGGTCCTGAAAATAGCATGGTGCTATAGATTAATACCAGCACATTAAATTGCACACAGAAGCCAGTAGGAAGGCAATATATAGCCCACAGCAGAGGTGGAATACATTCCTGCCAAGGAACGCTAGACAATACATGGGTTACTTTAAAGGCAACCGCATAGAGAGTACATTAAAGTAATTTAGGTGAATAGTGTCAAGCCATGAATCACTGCAGAAAGGCTCTTGCACTCCAAATAGGGCTGCATCAGATGGAATTAGGCAAAGCTCCCTCTGTCCATGGCTTTCAACTGTTGCTCAAGTATGAGCTGCTACTCAAGACTCTGTTGCACATCTGCCTCTTCAGAGGTAGTAGACACCACTGGAGTTGCCTGAGCATCCCTATGGAGAAACAGTAACTCCCTATTGCTAAAATTGAATTTCAGCCTATTCTCTTCAAGCCCTCAATTCCTGCCCATAATAATTACATTAGTTCTCCACTTACAACCATAACTGGGATTGAAAAATTCATCGTTAAGTTATGCCATGATTAAGTGAGGTAACAGGTGACCATACCCAATTTCATGACGCATCAGGTGTGGTTTGTAACCTTCCCTGCCCTACTTTATCAAAATAGTTTGCCACTGCTCTTCTCAAGCATGTTTTTTTTGTTTTTTTGCTTCCTAGGATGTTCTATAACCCTGGCCATTTCCTTATGGTGTCTATTTTAGGAGCACTAAATCCAACCTCAGGTAGCTTTTGTAGATCAGCCAAATTGGCTAGATATTGTTACCCACACAATGATATGGCTCTGCAGAAGTTGCTAAACTACAACCCCCAGCAGCCCCAGTCAGCATGCAGAATAATTAGGAACGCTGGCATCATAATTTGGAAGTTTTTGCAGAGCCTCAGTTTCTCCACTCTCGGAGGAAATTCTGATGGTTAATGCATCATACAATCTGCATGGACAAAGGACCCTAAAAGAATGCAGGGATTTCTGCAGGGAATTGTTTAAAAAAGTCTAGATGAATGTCACAACAGTGCAAATAAAGCTCCATCTATTTTTAAGGTGTGTTGCACCTAAAAAATAGGTACAGGCTATAGCACACTATTTTGGCTCCTATCTTGATTTTTCTGGCTACCTCCTGCTGACAAGTCCTGATGAGTTCCTAAATTGTAGTTGCAGTACATCCATTCCCTTCAAGAAATCTGGTGGAGAAGATGACAGGTAAGAGGATTCTCACATCAGAAACCATGGAATGGCTCTACTGCCTTCCTTCCTCTTTTCTGCAATCCAGAGGAAGTTTCCAGCTGTTCCTTCTATCCATCACAACTGAATCCATGGAGAATTGGAGGATGGAGAATTTGCTGGCTTGTCCAGCTGTAGCCAGTCACTGGTCTTTCCATCAATGAAAATTTAGCCGTGGGGTGGCTCATCAGAGCTCCTTTAGCAAGTGAGGTGAACCCAGTTGCTGTGACTTACTCAGCAAATCATCCCTGAAACAAACAATGAAGACTGCTAGAGGTGAACTTTGAAAAGTGGATGAGGACCCAAGATGCCACTAAGATTCTGGGGGCTCCTATCTAGAGACAGCAGGGGGTTTAAACTTTTCTATTAAAATTTCATTTAAACTTAAAATTCTATTATGTTTCTCTGATGTCTCAACTACAGGTAATCCTCAACCACAATTAAGACCAACATTTCTGATGTTAAGTGAGACATTTGTTACGGTAAGTGAGTTTCCCCCCACTTTATGACCTTTCTTGCCACAGTTAAGTGAATCACTGCAGCTGATAAGTTAGTAACCTGGTTGTTAAGTGAATCTGGCTTCTTTTGCTTGTCAGAAGGTCACAAAAGGTGATCACATGACTTTGGGACACAGCAATCCTCATAATTTGAATTTTGATTACATGATCATAGGGATACTGCAAAGGTCATAACTTTGAAAAATGGTCATAAGTCACATTTTTCAATGCCGGTGTAACTTTGAATGGTCATTAAACTGTTGTTATGTGCAAAGGAATGCATCCACCTGAACTTAAGAAGCGCCCTCCAGCTCAGCCAGGCTTCGAGGTCCATCTGAAGGCTACAAGTTCACCTGGGGGTGAGGAACCTTCTCCCTCCTGGTGACCTCTTTTGTCTTCTCCCTTTGGAGCCTGCTGATGCCGGGACGGCTTCCTTCCTCTCAGGGGACCTGGCCGGCTTTCACCCCCTCGTCTCCCACTGCATCTCACGCAAGAGCCAGGTTTGTTTTTCCAGACTTTTTCCCGACGGCCCCCCAAAAGAAAACAACTCCGGGTTAGGCCTTCTTTTCACAGGGCGAGGGAAGAGAAGGAGCGCTCCGGGGAGTCAGTTTTCAGCTGCCCGGGCCCGGGGAGGGTTTTGAGAGGATGTGGGCGAGCGCCCCGCCCTAACCCCGACCTTTGGAGGCGGAAAACCGGCGGCTTGGCTCCTCCGGAGTTCATGACCAAGCCAAGGGATCACCTCTCACCTCTGCTTTCTTTAGCTCGGTTATTTGGGTCCCCTTCGCCCTATTTTTTTTTCCCCCGTCCTTAGACGTCCTCCGACGGAAGGGGAGGCTGGCGTCAGGCTGAATCTCGGAATTGCTGGGAGGAGCTCGGGAGATCAAAGGCGAGGGGAAAACGCGGACGGCCCTTTCGTCCATGTGCGCCTCGGACGACGCCTTCCTTTTCTGGCGAAGAACGGAGTTGCGGGAATGGCGTTTCTACGAGTCGCCGTGAGCGTCGGACCCCTTTTATAGGCCGTACTGAGCTGGCGGAAAGAATGAACCTCATTTCTCTTGCTGTTTCCTCTCATTCCTCTGCGTTATTCTCTCCCCCTCCCCCCCCATATAGAGAAATTTGCAAAAGCTGCCTAACATTTTATATTCCCGCCGTACGAACGCTGTTGCGCGAGCCTGTTGTCTCCCCCGTCCCCACGTCCTGTACTTGCCCATAAAGTGCTTTGCGGGTTTCTTTTAAAGGGCTGCATTTGAGAGATTGCATGTGGACAGGTACTTTAATGGTATGATCCTGAGCGTGCTTTTAGGGGCTTAAAAGGAAATGGCCACGAAGGGAACGAATACTTTGCTTCTAAAAAGAACCCGTTTCTCAGGAGACAAGTACTGCAGGGCAAAGTTTTGTCACTTTCAGATAGCTGTCGACCCCATGTCTTTACAGTGGTTCCCATGAGCATCTTAAGTACGTTACTCAGGAAGAAGCTTCACTGTGTTCAGTGGTGCTTACTCCCTTAAATGTGTGGCATCCTATTTAGAGTAACCTGGAAGTAAGTCTTTTGGGGCAGTGGAACTTACTTCTGTGTAAAAATGCACAGATTGAGCAACAGAAAACTATATAAAATACCAGATTTTCCTTTTCTTTCATTTGAACTGAACATATATCATAGATCATATAAAACACCGAACCACAAAGTAGCCAAGCATTTTTTAACCAAGCATATTGTGCAGAGGCAATGCAATGTGTTGTTTTTTTCTGAGCAAACTTGCAAAGGATTAGATTCCATGTAATCATAGGCAAACCTCTTCCTCAGCAACCCTCCAGTCTACACACAAAATTGGTGTGGTGATTCTGAGTTTTCTTTATTTTTAAAAAATAATGTTGACATGATACACATGAGATGTCTTGAATTATGAGCTATGATGATTAACTGCCTGGTGCCATAGTTTGGGAGGAGGTAGTGCTGCTAAAATCCCACACTGCTTCCTGCTTTTGTTCATGTTCTTTTCTCTTTGAGAAAGTTACAAAATACATTGCTTATCCCCATCATAGTTAACTAAAAGCGGTTGGATTAAAGGAGATTAACATGCCTGGGTCCTGGACTGATGATTCAATTACTTTACTGTACCTTTCAAGGCTTTCTCAGCTTACTTGCTGCAATGTGAGGTACTCCTTCTAGACAAACTCCTGCCACAGTAAAATAATGGCTGAATACACAGAAGCCAAAATATGACATGCTTGATCATGGCTTAGCTGGCTTGCTCATTGATTGAGCTGAACTACCAGAAGATATAGCTGCATACCATAGTAAACAATAGAATATAACTTCAAAAGTTTTATCATCTATATATCAACTTAATAATAATTATGAAGCCAGACACACTAAGCTGTATTCAGGATTTAATGTTTGTGTGAATCCAGCCAATTCAAGTTATTCAATATGCTATGGTTAGGCAAAGCATTGTTTATTGTATTGTGTCGATGTAACCAAAGTTTTGTCCTTATATTGCTAAATAGCTTGTGACTTTCCATTTTCCATGAAGCAAAAAAGGGAAGATTTACAAATGGCTTGTTCATCACATTTCTTGCACCCCAGTGTGACATTTAAAAAGAAATAGGTGCTCTCCCTGCCCCAGTGATAGATTCAGGGAGAGATGAAGCATCAGACAATAGGAGGGGGATATGCTACTTAAAGAAGGCTTTTCATTAGATGAGCTGGCTCCCCTTCAATATTTGAACCAAGAGCATATATAATTGTTGAACATTGCTATAAGTTTGTATTGTTTTATTTGTATTTAAATAATATGGATACTGTGCTTGACTTTAGGATCACAGACTTGGCTGATCCCAAGATGAGGGTATTAGGTGGGAAAATTATTGTAATTGTTTTCATGTTGTTTTTAAAGCTAATGTGCAAGCTGCCTAGAGTTTCTTCTGCAATTGAGATGCCATGCAAAGTTATATCAATCAATTGTACTGCTTTCTTCCTTATTCTAAGGTTGATAAACTTTCTTAGGCTTGGAAAGAGATTTGAAAAAAGCAACAGAAGTAGGATAGGGATTATCAGCAAATGATAACTCCCCAATTTCCTACCAGCACTAGAACTCAGCAATGGAGAAAGGGCCTGTGTTGCTTTACGCAAAGTTTTAACTCTTTTGCTCCTCATCCTTGCCCCACTATAACAAAGTATATATCATAAAATAATGGCATTATTACCGATACGCCTCCTTCTCTCCCCTTTCCCTGTTTTATTCTTCCTTTTTTCAAATTTCAGTGTGCAAGCTGCAGAGCTCTGGGACTGTTAATTTACATATTGTATGCTACAATTGCATTGGTGATGGGAGTTTAACATTTTAATCTTAATATTTCCATGGTTGAAAAATATGTGTGCGTGTGCACAGCATACTGTGGACCAAAACATAGCACATGGGAATATATGAAATAGATTTCTGTTGCATTAGAACATAGATCCTGCTATCTGAATATTGCCCACAGCCACTTTCAAATCTTGTTATTGGAGACTAAATTCATAATCTGCAGCTATTGGTGTCCTACTATTGTGCTATAGTGGGCTGCCCAGCTTGCATAAAGAAACCTTCCATAATGCTAGAGGTACACTTAATAGCTTATACACAGTTAAGTATTTTTAAGTATTTTGGCTTATACTTTTGCAGGTTACACTTCCCTCACACCCACCTATGTTCTTATCTCCACTCCTAGCAATGTGGCATTAGCTGAATGCAGATCCTTTTAATTCTGTTTTCTTTCACTATTACCACTGCCACATCACTGAGACATTTTCCTGTCAATCTGATAACTGAAATAGCACATATTATCCAGAACACTTTGACAAATGTCTTTAAGGCCAACCTTGTTTTACCTTTTCTGAAGTTTGCAACAATTGTACATGCTGTAAACCAGTCCTTCGGAAATAACAAACTGGATCGACAGATACACTACACATTTATTTGTTTGCTGCATAGCTATAGCCCAAAAATATACATATCATAAACATTTAGCCAACTTCTGCACAAAATATACTGGTTACATCTGAGTTATTATTAACATTTTTCCCTCTTGCACTTAATCCCTTCTGCTTTTTGTTATAATCTACCCATTATAGTTAATCTGTAATGATACTGCTTCTGAAGGACCTGTTGCTCACAGTGATGGTAATTTGTTGCTGTGGCAACAACTTTACATCATGAATCTAACAAAATGTCCACTATATTTTTATGGTAGGAGGGACCTAGGTTTTATTGTTCTGTCATAGAACAAATTTAAGGAAAGGTTAAGGGTAGATTTAACATTCTAAATAGTTAAAATTTTATTTCTTTGAATTGAATGAATCATTGGTAAATTAAAATTTACTTAGTTGATTCGCTGGTTCCTTTTACTAGACTTATATAAGTTCTTGAAATGCAATTATGTCACAATGTGTCTCGAAAAACAATAAAAGGAGGGAAGGAGATCTTGACTAGAATAACTTTTGACCCAAAATAGAAATAGTATATAACCTCAACAGAAGATCATATATATGGTCCTGGATTGAACTGTAGAGTCCTTGGTGTTCTCTGAGCTTGGTAATTACCCAGTCTGATAATGAAAGATCTGCAAGCAAACAACCAAGCTTAGAGCATCGAGGCCTCCATATTATATAACCTCACCTGCACAATCTGGAAAGTTTATAATTGATGTAATGTAATTTTAGCAGGGTGCTGTGCTGCCTATGGAGTATCTTCAGGGTCAATTTTTTGTGCTGAAATAAATTTATGAGAATTTCAATGCCACAAACAATTCCAAGGAAACTTATCAAGGTGAAATCCCAAATCACCGTTCTTGGACTTTCAAGGGACCTTTTCATGTTTAATATAAGTTTTATAAAAGATTGAACGACTTCCCTTGATTTTAAATGAAGTAGTTGTACACTATTCTTCAGATGTTAATGCTTGCAATTGATAAGATCTGATAAGCTTACAAAAGAATGATTGAACTTGACTCATTTGAAATCCTATCACTGCAGGATATACTTTGCAAAAGGATTGGAAATAGCTAATCTTTCAGAGAAATGTTAGGATAGCTCCATGAGAAATTTCAATGAACAAATGTTCTTGCTTATGAATAAAGCACCCTGGGTATAAAGATTGTGTGAGCAGTGCAGAAACAGTCACATACTCCTCAATGGTTCCTGCAAAAGTCATTAATGCTACTCACTCTCGTTTACCGGCAGTCTGCTGTTGTTTATCTTTACAAAGTCTGAAAATTATTTTAACTCCTGCACATTGCAAACTCCTGAGAAGCATGTCATCAAGTAGTACATCTTAAAAAGAAATATTTGCAAATGCCTTATTGTCCTCGATCCCCTCACTGAGAATATTTTAAATTTACTTAGGAAATGTCCCAGGGTAAGTACTACGGTACTTAGAAACCTGATGAATAGTGCTAACACTAAATCTACCATTAGCCTTTCTGCATGAGCTTTCTCCGTTATTAAAGCTAACAAAAAATTGCTCACAAGCTGAAAGCCAAATTAAATGTAATAGCTTTTATTTATCTATTGCTTTTATATCATTAAAATATTTTTAGTTACCTTTTATAAAACAGCATCCACTATGATTATTACCTGCCATATCTGTTGAGCCACTTCCTATGTATTGAGGCAGTAGAAAGTACCACAACATTAGTGATTATGCAGGCTGGTAGAAGGGGAGAAAAGTAGGTTTTATATTGTGTCTGTCAAGATATGTTATACTTTCCATTAACAAAAACATTATTCCTGGGAAGAAGATATGAAGTGTATCTTTCACGAGCACTTTATTAATAATCAATAGTTGTCAAATTAGATATGCCCAGGTTTAAGATGTGAAGATGTATAAGAAAAGCAAATAAAAAAAGAAAAAGAAATGAATTGAGGCAGAATTATGTCTCCCTGTCTTTTAAAATAACACAAATTTACAGACTGAAAAATCCAACTATTAAGCTTCTTTAAAAGATTAGCTTTGTTAGTTTAATTATACTTTACTTATTTAATAAACATGTTCCAAGGAAATATGGCATGTTGAATGCCAATGAAGTCTAACAGAATAAAATCTAATGCATACCAAATTTCAGACACTATCATTATGATTATCTACAACCAAAAGATTCTGTTAACATAAAAGAATGCAGCTTATATTATAGTGTTTTACCTTTAACATCAAAAATGCAGAGTACAATTTCCCCCTTCCCTTTTGAGTACTATACATTCCTTTGCTCTGAAAATAAATTCACACACACAAAAAACCAACCAATAAGGGACAAAAGTAAAATTATGCAAGCTTCTTTGTATTATATACACACAGGCTCTGGTACATATGCAGAATATCAAGAATTTGAAAGGATAAATAGTGCCAAGAATTACTCTTATTGCAATAGGAAAGCAATAAACTAATTCTGTTCAAATTGAGAAAAATAATTGGCTGCTACCATTAAAACAAATCAGGAGGTCGTGCCTTGGATGGAGGGAAGTACTTGCATTAATGTGCCCATGCCTTGTACAAACTGAAGTAATAGTGGCACATTTTTTCATCTTTACAATATGGTAGGCACCCTTTCTCAAACCCAGTATGCATAGATGTGTTGGATGGATCCAGAATGGGATTCAATTTTAGGCAGGCATCCAAATTGAGTTTGGCAAACTATCTTATTTCTTAGTTCAGCTCACCCAATTTCTATGCAATCCAATTCTTTTGCAATAGATGGACAAGGACTTTGAAACAAAAAGTCTAAACCAATCCCAAGGAAGCCTTTTTAAAGACATGCTTACTAAAGAATAAACTTTTCTGATGAAAATGGTACCCATCTGAGTAAGCATGAAGAGGATTGGCTAGCAACAATAAAAGCATCCACAGAAATCAGCCAAACTGCAAAGAACTTAACCTTACTGATAGCGTACCTTAGTGATACACTTAGAAGCACTTAGTCGGACTTCCAGTTTGCCATTGCGGCTGCCGCAGACGTTGGAAGGCGAGCTCTGTCTTCCACATTCGATTTTGCTCTGCTGGGGGACCCTGAAAAGGGTCAAAAGTCACCCTGTAGGGGTGACGAACAAGGAGGGGAGCCCCGCTTTGATTGTGGGAGAGTGGCAGCCCTTCCGCTTGATCTGGGGCAGCCCTCCAAACCTGCAGAGGAAAGACCAGCTGTAGTAATATGGCCCGTCACTAGGCTGCAGACAGCCAAAGTCAAACTTACCACCAAGCACTTTGAAAGCAATGCGGATGAAACTAGGTGAGATCCAATTTTCTTTTTACCCTAGGTACTTTCTTTTCCTGTAAAAGCTGCCTGAAGTATTTTTTCCCCTGTGAGGAGAGAGGGAAGGGAATTTCTATCCCACCCTCTAAGAATAGCGGCGACTGACTACCCAGGGGAATTA